>SNQJ01S0045036.1:20627-44897 GCA_010110895.2 Picea sitchensis
AGGCCTTTTTGAATGGTTGGTCATGCCCTTTGGTTTGACAAATGCTCCAACCACTTTCATGAGGATGATGGATGATATCCTGCGACCATTCACTAATACTTTTGTAGTGGTGTATCTGAATGACATTCTCATTTATAGCAAGACTTGGGCCAAACACTTGCAACATATTCAGCAGGTTTTGCACACCCTGCGACAGCACAAGCTATACGCCAACTTGGAAAAATGCTCCTTCGGCATGGACAGGGTCCATTACCTGGGCTACATCGTTGATCAACATGGCGTACATGTGAACCTTTCCAAGATCCAAGTCATCTGTGACTGGCCAGCCCCCACCACACTCACTAAGCTTCAGAGCTTCTTGGGCCTTGCCAATTTCTACCATAGGTTCGTGTTGGGATTTTCCCATATTGCATGGGCCCTCAGCCAAATAACTAGGGGTGGTGGTAAGGAAAAATTTGTGCGGGGCCAGTCCCAAGAACAAGCGTTCGATGATTTGAAGTAGCGCTTGTGCTCAGCCCTAGTACTATCACTATCATACCTACAACAACCCTTTGATATCGAGACAGATGCTTCAGACTATGCGGTGTGCATTGTTCTCACTCAGCACGGACACCCCATGGCCTATCATAGTGAGACACTATCAGATTTTGTTCATAAGTACCCTACTTACGAAAAAGAAATGTACTCCATTGTGAAAGCCTGCCACCAGTGGAGACATTACATTCTTGGGAAGGAGACAGTCATCCACACTGATCATAAGCCACTGAAGTTCATGCAGACACAAGGAAAATTGAAGAATGATTGCCATCAAAAGTGGTCCACATACTTGCAACAATTCTACCTCAACATCAAGTATAAAATAGGAAGCACCAATCGCATCGTTGATTGCCTCAGAAGACCTCCAATCGCGACACTCACCACGATGCTAGACTCTTGTGGACATGAGATGTCTAGATGGCCCTAAATCTATGAGACAGACTCAGACTTCGCCACCACCTACCAAATGTTGGGTGCAAACGCAGTTGTCGATAATTTCCATCTTCAGGATGGGTTGTTGTGTCGTTTGGGCCATATCTATGTTCCATCAAGCGAGCTAGCAAAGTTGATATAGGAAGCCCACTACAGTCGGGTGGAAGGACACTTTGGCATCGAAAAGACAGTGGTGATGCTACAGAAACATTTCTATTGGTCGAAACTTTGACAGGAGGTCAACAAGTATATCAGGTTCTGCACTGCCTACGTTATTGCCAAACCGACCACTAAGAAATAGAGTATGTACACCCCTCTTCCTACTCCTGGAAGGCCATGGGAATCCATCTCAATGGACTACATGTCGAGCCTCCCATCCACCAAGCGGGGAAATGACTGTGCTTGTGTGGTTGTTGATCACTTTTCTAATATGGCAATTATGGTTGCCTGGAAGAAGAACATCACATCAAAGGCCACTGCCAAGCTCTTCTCTGAACAGGTCTGGATACATTTTGGAATCCCACAAACCATTGTCTCAGATCGAGATAACCTATTTCTCAGCACATTTTGGCCGAGCCTCTAGTCACTGTTGGACACCAAGCTCACCAAATGCACGGCCTTCCACCCCCAGACAGATGGGCAAACTGAGGTCGTAAATAAAATGATTGTGCATATCCTTCACATGTATAATTCAAATCACCCTCGCACATGGGATGAGATCCTTCCCTATGTCCAACATAGCTATAACTGAGCCCTGCATATCTCAACTGACCACAACCCCTTTCAGGTGGGGTTGGAATTCCAACCATTGGGTCCCATAGATGTTTCACTTCCCCTTGCGGTCACCTCGACCGATTCATCTCCTACTCCAAATGAAGCTGATAAAGCCACCTATTTCATTGAGAGGATCCAACACATCCACCAACAAGTTCAGGATATCCTAAATAAGTCCCATGACAAGTACAAGCAACGCCATGATCAACATCGGGTGCCACATAAGTTTCAGGTGGGAAATAAAGTTTGGTTGCACTTGCAGAAAGCACGCCTTACAGGACCCCATCAAAAGCTTATCCCACTTTGTTATGGGTTGTACACCATCACCAAGGCTGTGGGGGATAATTCTTTTGAGCTCAACATTCCTCCTTTCCTTGGCCTGCACCCAGTGTTCAACTTGGATCTCCTTCGCCCTTATTTCCCACCATTATTGGACACCTCGGACGTAGGAGAACAACTGACACCAAAACATCTCAAACCTGACTACATACAAAGGCATCCAGTGATCATATTGTGGACACACATATCAAGGGAACTCAACAGCAAAGGATCCAACTTTATCGAGTCGTCAAAGTAGGGCAGCTCCTGCACCAAGGCAAGTGGCTCACCCGGGGCCAAATTCAGCAGAAATTTCCTCATCTGATGGGGGATATCAACGCAATGGAGAAAATTTCTTCCTAAGGAGTGAGGATTGATATAGGTGGATATCAGTGGCCACCCACCTTTTCCAACTGGCTCAAAACAATTTTTTGGCAATTTTGGCAATTTATTAGTTTTAGCAGTTTTAACTTCTGGGGCCATTTTGAGGGCATAAATGAAGGTTTTTTGGGATATATATTCTCAATGATAGAAAAATGAATGATTGATCCCCTACAATGAATCAACTCAACGATACCTTTCTGGTGGGCTATCATATGCCTAAAACGAAGATCGTATGTAAAAGTTACGACCCCAAGAAGTTGATGTACTAACTTACCCAGACGGGGCCCACATGACTTTTGGCGCTTCATCTCCTAGGGTTAGGTTTTTGGAATTCTTGTTTATTGTAAAAATTCCTTCAAAGCCTCATTGTAATGATCTTTTGGCAAATGATCACAATCATCGCATCTCTTCTCGGAGATAAGCCGCCACCATTCTAGCAAGCTTGTTTCTGCTGCATTTTACAGTTTCATCTTATTTCCTTATTGAATAGAAAACCAGTTTTATTGTATATCTATTAATTTGTGTTAAGCACCTGTTAATAATCTATATTCATTTCTTTCTTCTCATAAAATCTGGATCATTGAAACAGTAGTCCACCATATTGATTATCGTCACAAAATAGAAGAAAGTTTGTTTTTGTCAATAGAGCGACGAATACAGGGTGAATTTAGATCAAAATTGAAAAATTGAACTTTTTTCTCTTGAATTTTGCAACGAAAGAGTGCTTTCGTCGCAAGTAGTCATCGCAATTTTTTCAATGTGTAGTAGTGATGATAGGAGAGCCATATTGCATCGTCATGAGAACAAGTATCATTTGTTTAAAAATGGAGTTGAGTACATTGTTAGAGCACATACAAAGAAGTTTAATTTGTTACTTGTAAATGATGGACAAATGAAGAGATTAGTCAATGCTAGTAAGAATTTTGTCCTCTTGATGATCAAACCCAAAGACAATGTTGAAAAAGAATCTTTCCAAGGTTGTGATTCAAAGTTGAAATCTGATTTATATGAGGTTGTTAACCAATATGATGAGATGTTTCAAGAACCAAAGGGATTGCCTCCAAAAAGATCTATCCAACATGAGATACAATTGCAACAAGATTGTTCTCTTCCAAACATTGGTATGTACAGGATGCCAGTCATGGAGAATGTTGAAATTAAAAAACAAGTCCAAGAGATGATTGAAAAAGGGGTCATCATGCCAAGCACATCACCATGTGGATCACCAATTATTTTAGTGCCAAAGAAAGATGGTACATGGCGCATGTGTGTAGATTTCAGGGCCTTGAACAATATTACGGTAAAGAATCGTTATCCTCTTCCCAGAATTGATGATTTTCTTGATCAATTGAAAGATGCTAAGTATTTTACTAAATTGGATTTGAGAAGTGGATATCATCATATTAGGATTGTTGAAGGAGACAATTGGAAGACAACTTTCAAAACAAAGCAAGGTTTGTTTGAGTGGATGGTAATGCCATTTGGACATTGCAATGCTCCTGCTACATTCATGAGAGTCATGAATGATGTTTTAATACCTTTTATTGATGATTGTGTGATTGTCTACTTGGATGACATTTTTATATTTATCAAATCTCGTGAAGAGCATGTTATGCATGTAAAGCAATATTTGGATGTCTTAAAGAAAGAAAATTTGTTTTTGAAGATTTTTAAATGTGAGTTTGGAAAGACCTCACTTGATTATTTGGGACATATTGTTGGAGGAGGAGAACTGAAAATTGATCCTTCCAAGGTCAAAGTCATTTTGGATTGGCCAAAGCCCAACAATGTGACATAGGTAAGAAGCTTTTTGGGAGCAACCCAATATTGGAGAAAGTTTATTGCTAACTTCTCTTCAATTGCAGCTCCATTACATGCAGTGACAAGCATCAAGAAAGTTTTCCAATGGGGAGGCAAGCAACAAAAAGAATTTGATGCATTGAAGGAGAAGATTAGTTCAGCTCCAGTTCTTGCACTTCCAAATTTGAGACAACCATTTGAGATCCAAACATATGCAAGAAATTATGCAATGGGAGCAGTCTTTTTGCAATATGGTAAGCCCATTTGTTTTCATTCTGAAACTTTTAATGGTGCAGTGATTAACTATCCTACTTATGATAAGGAGTTTTATGCATTGGTGCAAAGTGTGAAAAAATGGAAACATTATTTGTTGGGAAAAAAAACTATCATTCACATAGATCATCAACCATTGCAATACTTACAATCACAAACGAAGCTGAAAAAAGAAAGGCACTTCATATGGATGGGTTTTCTACAACAGTTCCACTTGGTTATAAGGTATAAAAAAGGAATTTATAACAAAGTTGTGGATATGATTTCTAGGCCTATTGTTAGTGCTTCAGTGATTTAGATGTTGATTTTAAAGACGTTTATGAAACTTTGTGTCATTCTAACCAAGTTGAGGAATTGGATTACCATGTGCATGATAATCTTTTGTATCATGTTGGCAAGCTATGTATTCCACGGGGTGAAAGAGTCAATATCATAAGGGAAGCTCATTCTTCTCTTATTGCTGGACACTTTGGTGTAGGCAAGATGGTGGCTAATTTGCAAAGGTATTGCTATTGGCCTAAAATGAATGAAAGTGTTTCAAGATATGTAAGAGGATGTTATCTATGTTCTACAAGAAAGCGTAGCAATAGAAAGTTGGGTTTGTATACTCCACTTTTGTTTCCTTCTCATCCTTGGGAAAGCATTTCCATGGACTTTGTAGGAGGTCTACCAATGTCTAAAACAAATCATGATTATATTTATGTTGTGGTTGAACATTTTAGCAAAATGTGTATTTTGATGCCTTGTAAGAAGCAAGTTACAACTGAGAAAATGAAACATATGTTCTTTCAGCATGTTTGGGTACATTTTGGGTTGCCTCAATCCATTATTTTTTATCACGATTCTCGATTGCTTGGGAACTTTTGGTCAAGTTTATGGGCACTCATGGACACCAAGATGAAAAAGAGTAGAACTTTTCATCCACTAACTGATGGTCAAACATAAGTGGTTAATAGGACATTAGTGCATCTTCTTCATGGTTATTGCAGAAAGCATCATAAGCTTGGGGATGAGCACTTACACTACATTCAACATGCTTACAACCGGGATAAACACTCTTCAACTCAAACATCTCCATTTGAAGCATGTTTTGGTTATTTGCCCAAATATCCCTTAGATTTTGTCTTTGAGAAAGACATTGCTATTGATGTTCAATATGACATTGATAGGGAAAAGAAGTTCATTGAACAAATTCATTTGGTGCATCAAATGGTACAAGAACAGTTGGAAAAGAGCCAAGCCAAGTACAAGACAAGACATGACAAGCATTGTGTTGATCACAATTTCCAAGTTGTCTATGAATTTTTTCTTTACATTAGCATAGAGAGGCTTAAAGGAAAAGGTAAAAAACTAAAACCAATTAGATATGGACCTTTCAAGATTCTTGAAAAGATTGGTAACAATGCCTTCCGTTTGGATTTGCCAATGTATGCAGTTGTCAATGTTGATAATTTGAGATTGTATGAGCCTCCTTTTATTGACGATCAAGGAGAACATGTTCATATTCCTTCTATAGATGATTTCTTGCCAGAATATATTTCAGAACTGCATGAAGACACAATCCTTGACAGGAGGATGAGAGCTTCAAAATGAGGGAATGTGGAATCACTTTGAGTTGGTCTTAAAGGCACAAATCCAAGTAAGGCCAAGTAAATTAAGGTTTGAAAGGTGAGGGAAATATACCCTCATCTATAGATAGACTGAAAGTAGTCTTTTGGAGGTCCAAAATCTTCCCAATGGGGAAGAATGATCCAGGGGATCAAAATTTGCTCAAAAAATCAAATTTCTCGAAATTGCTTCAAAACGGAAACGTGCATAGGCCTCCTCCTCACGATCCCAATGAAAATTGAAAGGGTTCAAATAGATGTCGTATGAGTGAGATATCGGGTTCTATTGATTTTTCCAAACAGGAAAAAAATTGTTGACTGTATAGTCCGTACAGTCTGTACAGTGTTGATGTGGCAGTTGATCGTACAGTCCATACAACCATACAATGATGTGGCAGCGTTGAGTTGGTAGGTTAGGTGGAAGATACGCGGGCGAATGGTTTCTTGAAATGTGGATTCAGGGTGTCTAGTAATATTGTGTGACGTGGCCCAATCATGGGATGCCACATGGCACCCCTCCAGTTTGTAAAATTTGTGGTAGTCGAGAGGGTCAAACCCCTGACCTCTGGGAAACTTGCTAATAGTTTGGAAGAGCCCGAGATAGTAGCCTACCCATAGGGTAGTTCTTAACATCATATGTGATTAAATTTATTTAAGTTGAAACAATTGTTATGACGGAGGAGAAAAGGGTCGGGGCTAAGCCCTATACCCCGACCCATCACAACACATGACCATTACATGACCGTTGGCACACAAAATTGTTTGCACTTCGAGCTAAGCCTGGAAGGCACGAGTGTTATGCCACATGAACACTCTACGTGACTGATGGTGTGGGGTTTGTGAAACCATTTATCCATGGGGGTTGAGTTATGCATTGGGACATGGCCATATGCCCCCCATGCGACCAACACCTCTGCCGGGAAAAGGGGGCAGCACACTAACGGTGCGACAATTTACCACATTTCTCGGAATGGTGCAGTGTGATGGTTTTTTGGTCCAGTTACACTGCAGAAGCCAGGTTAGTCACACACATGTGCAAATTGGATAATCAGAGACAACAAGCTTGAAGGGGAAATGTTCCATGAAGATAACTTCTTCATTTTTTGGCCAAACCAGGTGCATAAAGAGCCCAGCTAGGGGTTTTTGGATGTTCTGGAGCCATTGGAGCCATCTATTTGGCATTTTGTGCACTATAAAGCACTTTTTTTTATCACTTTGAGAAAATAATATAAAATATCCATTGTAAGCTGGACCAGGAGATGTATCCTAAGAGAGGGGTGAACTCCTTTATCATTTGCTATGTTATGTGTTTATTGATGGTTGTTATTTGTTGGTTATTATGTGCATCTTAAGTGTGAAATATCTCTATTTTATGTGTTTGCAAATTGATCAGTTTTCCCAAGCACACATAATTAACACTTACAAATGTTTTAAAAGATACAAGTATTCTTCATTTTTAGATCACTTATGAAGCATTGATATCATTTTGGTACTTGGGAAGTGCCCTTTTTTCTATTTTTTGTCTTGTTCTGGGAAGGTACACAATATTACACTTTTCCTTCATCTTTAATAAGACTTAAATAACCCTTTAACTTGAGTGAGCTCTGAGAGGTGAGGGATTTTCTTGTATCTTTTTCCTTAGCATTTTCAAACCCTCAGGTCACTAGCGACGTCTCCCCTGGGGTACCTTGATACACTCCTAAATAAAAAGGGGTTTCCTATTAAGGTGACAGTGATAGTTCACCCCCTGTTACGTCAATATTTGTTCCACTTGCCTTGGATTTTGGTCAAGTACAAATTGTGCGATAACATTTTGGCGCTCTTATCGGGGAACACTGAGTCAATATTCCTCAATGACACTTTTTCGATAAGCCTTTATACAAAGCCTTATTTTCACAAAGATTACATGGAGACTCCACTGAGAGTGATTCCCTCATCCCTTGATAATCCTTAAGAGAATATCTGGCGACTCCACTAACCTTTTCCAAGGTGCCACCTTACTTTCAATTTTGTGATATTTCCAAGTTATGGGTTCATGGCGCCATGGGAACAAGTGTATCCGACTATCGATTTCAAAAATTTTCAAGGATACCCGCATTATTTTGATAAAAGATGGTTAAACAAATCTCCAAGATTTGGAGGCCTCCCAATTACTCACATTGTAGAATTGTTGAAGTATATAAGTGAGATAGAATTAGAAGGGGAGGATGTTCTGGTAATGTTCATACTTTCTCTGCCATATTTTTTGCAAGATTGGTTTAAGGGTTGTTGCGAATATAGGGGTATCATCTTTTGTAGACCTCATTAGTAGGTTTATTGAGTTTTTCAAACCACAATTCTAGACATATGAATATTCCCTTCAAAATCTCACAGTAGCCCTAGAGGATGAAGGATTCACCACTGAGATTGTGGAAGATATCAAGGATGTGTACCATACTCAATACCAAGAACTCTTTGATATAGAAGGAGAGATTTATAAAGAAACTTGTCAACCCCTTGAAGAGGAACAAGTTTTTTCCCATGATTCAATAGAATGCAGTAAATATTTAACTAAAGAAGTGAATTATGAGGATGATTCATTAGAATCTTCTCCTTCATTCGATGAAGCTCTCCAAGATCCTATCTCTCCTGCACAAGATGAACAGAATGAGGTGAGCCATTTTCCTTTCCAGTTTTTTGATGAAACTTTATTCTATGATTCAAAAGGTGAATAAGTAAATGAACCCTTGGAAGAGCTAGCTCCTTCATTTTCTGATGAAGACATGATTAAAGAGATGTGTTTTGGGGATGATGTACTAGACTTTATCCCATTTGATGAAGTCATCCAAGCCATTGATTCTCCTACACCACAAGAAGTGAATATGGTAATTTATTTCCCTTTCCAAGATTTTGATAATGCTTTACTTTATGATTTGGAGAGTGAAGAAGTACTAGAGGAGCCCTTGGATGCATTAAATCCTTTATGTTATGATAAAGGTAGTGACATGGTTGATAATATTTATGAGTTCATACATGTTGGAAGATGTAATTGGGATGTGATTGGTTCTAATGAGGATCCCATTTATGATATGGAAGGATATCTTTGAATATTGCCTTTACAACAGTCATATGATGTTCCTAATAATTTTTATGTTTGGAAACAAGATGATGATATAATTACAAAAGTTTTCCAAGAACCCAAGGATGACCCAGTGCAATGTTCTCCTGATGATTTTTGGTCATACCTTGGGGAATTTGATGAGTATTCCTTTGAGCACTTGGATTTATTCTATGAAGAAGATTATAAACTGTCGTTGTGCTCAAATTTTGATAAAGGTGATGACGTTTCTTTCCTAAAGAAGGATACTTGTGACAATTTTGTCCATCCCCCTTCGACTACTTTACCTCGTTAAGTCGCTAAGGGTGTAGTTGGGAAACATGTCCCTTGTCTTGAGTTTTCTCTGGAGAAAATCCTTCTTTTGGAATCCAAGGGTAGGTTTAATACATTAAGAAGAAGATTATTTTCTCATTCTTTCAACCTTCCCTTAATAAATTGTTAGTCATCCTTTAGGTTCTTAGTAGTCCTTTCCCATACCTCAAGATGTGATGACATCCAAAGTAGCCAACCTTTAGACTCTTTGAGTCAGTCTTTTGAGCCTTTTATTTTTCATGATCCCTTTCTGAGATGGATTGAGCACTTTTCTAGAAGTGTGACTTGGCATAATTTTGTCCCTCCCTCCCGCCTCCATGAGATAAACTTTACAATTTCCGATGATGTGATACATGTTCTAACTCATGTTATTTTTGTGCTTTAATTGTCATTGTTTTGTTTTATGATGAAGCACAGAGGCAGGTATTATGAGATATTGCTAGGATGGTTTCATTGGTTATTTGACTACACCTAGCATTCAACCAACAGGTAAGTATAGGTAGGTAGGCATTTGCATCCATTGTATATACCATTTGCATATCATGTTAGCATAGTTGTAGTTACATTTTACATATTATTTTGTCTCACTTGTATATATGCATGCTCATGATCATATGTTAGATTAAATATGCTCTCTATTTTATTATATCATATATGAACAAGGGGTGATATCACCACCCTAAGGATTACTAATACATTTTGTTGATATTTGTCAGGCACAGGTCATACCAGAGATGTTGAGGTTCTCATTCTCTCTACGGTGAGAACATGTCCCCAAGTTGGAGCCAGATGTTATCCCCTACCCTAAGGATAACTAAGGAGATCACATCTCGAGGTCCACAGGTCCTAGACATGGAGTGTCAAGAGATAGATGACTTGAGCATGGCCCTGAAGGGCCCCTCTTTTCTTCAGTGCAACCCATTTATCATAAACAACAATATCCATCCCACCAGCCTAGTCCTGAAGTAGCAGTAAGTCTTGATCCATGAGGTAATGAGTACAGGTATCATGGTATGTGTCACTATGATTTTTGAAGCATTTGAATATGTTGCACTCAACTCTCCCTCGTTTCATAATTTTTTCTTGGAAATTATGCTCTTTAACTTGTTCATACCTGGGAGGGTGAATAATTGCCCTAGTAAGTTGGTTCCCGTTTAGGATGAGTTTCCATTGGGTGGTTATATGAAATTTCATCGTCCATTCCTTCCATACTTACCACTTTTCATCATTATTCCTCTCATCTTCCCCTACCTTGGTTCAGGCATTGGCTTTGCCATACTAGGAAGGGTTGTACCTTGCCTTGTGGGAAGAAGGGGCTAAAGGCCAAGAGGGTAAAAGTATATGGAAAGAGTTAAAATCCAAAGTGAAACATTTGAGATGTTTCTCACAGGGATTCCCAAGAAAGAAATAAAAGGATTCTCAGTAAGAAAAGGGGACCCGTAAGATAAAAAAAAACTCGAGGTACTAGTTGGTGGATGGGAAGTCTCGTCATGAGATGACCTATTAGGTCCATGGGAATGTAGTGGTATGAAACTACCACCTATATGGTCACCAAACTAGGGTAGTGTCTCTTGGTGGCATAGCCAAGAGAAAGGGGGTCTCATCACGAGCCAACCTTCTCATTTTTGTGAAATGCTTGTGGGTAACGTTGTCACCTTTAGTCACCATGCCAGGATAGTGTCCCCCATATTTTCCCTTGAAAAGAAAAAAGACAAAAAGAAATAAGACTAATAATAAAAGGCATTGAATGAGTTAGGAAACAATGGCATCCATGATAAGGTGTATCTCTCCATCTACTAAGGCGCACATAGGCAATACCTACATTTGCCTATTATTATTTCACCCTCTGCCCAAACACTTCCCCTACACCATTTCACACATTTACATGACCTAGATTGGCTCTCACCTAGGAAAAACCCCAAAATTGAGGAGGATTATCCCAATAGGACATCCTAAGACCCTCTCCAAAACTGACTTGTTAATCTGCATAACATCTTTGAGCATTTGTCTGGGTAAAGGGGGGTTTGATGCACATGTTTGGGTAATTTGATTATTGGATGTGATTGACATTGTTATGATCCCTGTGACTTATGATACCATGAAGAGTGTACTTTGTTTTTTCTTCAGGACCATGCCCGGTGGATAAGTACATATGGGGAGATGATTAACTAAGACCTCCATGGGGCTGAAAGCCCATAGATGGATGTTGTGAACCCAACTAGGGGAAAAGAGATGTCAGAGACTTGCACCAGGAAGAAAGTAGGATGTTTCACTGGAGACACGTTGGAAGACCTAGACCTAGGGGGATCTTTATCTTCCACCTAAATGTTGGCCTTAGGAGGCCCATGACATCACCTTTGTGACCCTAGACATCACCCAACGTCAGGATTGGCATTATGGAGGCAGTTGTGTGCTAATTGGCACATGTGGCATCATCCAAGGTCTTGGGAGGTCTAACGTTTTGCAGACGAGGCCCAACATTCCACCCAGGAGGATCAACGTCACCCTACAAGGGCATGACATCACCTATAAAAATTATTTTAGGGTTTAATTATTTGAATTTGTGTAAAAACCAGATTGTTTATGTAATCTGGCCATGTCGACCTTTTGATGACCTAATTTTAATTAAAGATCATAATTATTGTATAAATAGAGAGAGAAAACTCTCATTTTATCATCATTTACTCATCACACAAGTGGTGGTCTGAAATTCATCCCTCTTTAAGGGCTATTGGTTGAAACTAAGTGGTGCGCAACTTTTGGGGAGGCAAATATTGGTGTGTTTTGGAAGATTTTCATGTGGAGGATCTTCAATTAGGGTTTATGCTTGATTATTCTTGATGAAGTATAAAATATGCATTTGTTTATTGTGAATGAATTTTTATGGTAAATTTACTTGTTTCATGTCAAATATTATGAAATTTCTTTCTTAATACCCTAGGGAAAAGACATATGTTGTTATCTTTTTCTCTATAATCTTCCACTTGCTAAGATTTCTTGAAAAGAACCTATCTAGAAGTAGATACTAGAGACCTACCATTGTATAACTCTAGTAACCCTACTTCATTTCCTATTGCATACTTTATTTCAATTTGTCTAAAGAAAAAGAGAAATCGCTAGGGCCTAATTTGTATTACTTTCTAGCAATTATCTCTAGGACTTGGATTTTTTAGGCCTCGGGCTACCAACACCTCTCTCATCCTCTCCATCCCATTTGAGTAAATATTATCATTGTTATTTTCCTCTAAGAGTTGTTGCTTCCATCATTGACTCCATTACCCTAGAAAGGCACTAGTCTACCTACTACAAGTGTTGATTGATCAAACAATTTTCAGAACATTTTCTCTTGAACACCTATTAACTTCTACTAACCCTAGGGTATCCTATTTTGGTGATTAACTTCTTGTTGTTGCAAAATATTTCTACAGCCATATTACAGCAGCAATATCACCTTAGAAGTGAAATCTAATGCTATATAGATCTTTCTAAACTTGCTTGTGACTATTGAGTATCAATTGGCATAGTTAAATCTATCATTTGTAGTCTTTTATCAAGCATTTTGAAGCATAATTATTGTGGTTGTTACAAACTTATCATTGTTGTTATAAACTGTTACACTGCTGCAATTTTACATCAGCTGTTCTATTTTCTAAGAGTTCATAATCTTATGAAGCATGAATATCATTTTGGTACTTGGAAAGTGCACTTTTTTCTCTTTGTTGTCTTGTTCTGGGAAGGTACACAATATTACTCTTTTGCTTCATCTTTAATAATACTTAAAGAACCCTTTAACTTGAGTGACCTCTAAGAGGTGAGGGATTTTCTTGTATCATTTGCCTTAGCCTTATCAAACCCTTAGGTCAATGGGAATGTCTCCCCTGGGGTACCTTGATATACTCCTAAATAGAAAGGGGCTTCCTATTAAGGTGACAGTGATAGGTCACCCCTTGTTACACCAATCATGATTCCACTTGCCTTGGATTTTGGAAAAGTACAGATTGTGCGATAACAATACCTCATAGTCTCCTATATATATGAAGGAGACCTTTTCAATTGAAATCATCTTGTATTTGTAAATTTATGTGGGGTATAAGGAGTTTTCCCCCTCGAAGAGGATTATTATCTGAAATTATCTCTTTTTTAAGGTGTTGAGTACTTATTTTGAGGATTTTTTATGCTATTTTTATATTTGGTTCTTAACATTTCGTTTTAAAATATTGTTTTTACCCCTGCATTGTCCATTTTTCTTACAGAAATCAAATTTATAGCCAAACCTGGGATGTACAGAACACCAAGTAGTGTTATAATCCTTCCATTTATGAGCCTCAACTTGACTTTTCCTCGTCCTATGATTTTGGTTGTTGAGTCATCACCTAGGAAAACATTACCTCCATCATACCTTTCATATTCACAGAACCTCTCCCTATGGGAAGTCATATGAAAGGATCCACCTGAGTCAACCAACCATGCCTCATGATCTGCATGTGTTCTTGAAGAATTCAAGTACACATCCCCTCCTTCTTCCTTGGAGGTATTTTCTTTTGTAGAAGGAGCTTCTTCATATCCCTTCTTTTTCTTAATTTTGGATCTACACTGCTTTTTACAGTGCCCTTCTTTTCCACATTCAGCATACCTTTAAAAAATTTCTGGGAGATTTAGATCTACCCTTAGACTTAGATCTACCATTTGAGGACTTAGATCTATTTCTTTCCTGGGAGCGTCCTCTTGCAAATAATGAATCTATGCTCTATCCTTCCATGTTCTTCTGTCTCATCTCCTTCGGAAACAAGGATGAGACCACTTCATCAAACTTCAATGTTTTTTTATTACTACCTATGGCCACAACTAGACTATCCCACGAGTATGGTAAAGAGAATAGTAAACTGGTACAGTGATCTTCATCTGAAATTTTAATCTTAGCAGATACTAACTGACTTACCACAGTATTTAAGGCATTCAAATGATTTGGCACCGAGTCTCCATCTCTCATCCTCAAGTTATACAACTTCTTTCTCAAGAAAAGTTTATTTACTAGGGACTTAAACTGATACAACTTCCCCAACTTATCCCATAAATATGTTTCTGTAGCTTCCTCTAACACATTCATTAATATTGAATCTGAGAGATGTAGTCGGATTGTGCTCTTCACCTTCCGATCCAACTTTTTCCATCCATCTGTTGAAGTTCCTGTAGGTGAGGTACCTAGATCCACCGTGACCCACTAATCTCTGTCCACCAACAGATCTTCCATCTTGATCTTCCACAACTCAAAACTTTGTCCGTTAAACTTCTCGATCTCCATTTTTGAACTGCTAGCCATTTCTTTTCACCTAAAAAATCAATACCATAGATATCCCACTGTAACAAGGATTATGATAGTCCTAAGCCAAAGGCTTGACCATAAAGGTGTCCCCCTGAAGCCAACAAAGCTCTGATACCAAATGTAGATTTTAATCTTGTACAATTATTTACTAGAAATATATTTTCAGTAAAAGAAAAAAAAAGATACAATGGAAAATACAAACATTACACAGATATTTTTCCCTTGGAATCCCAAACTGGGAAAACCATCATATTCTATATTCATTCATAGTGATACATTGCTTACAATACAATATACATATAGGAGCCAGTGGAATCCAAAACCCTAACCGAGTGACCTGGATTAGTCAACAACCCTAATTCCTTAACTGGAAATAGAAAACCATTGGAAAAAACCATGTGCCAAAACATTTCCCAACAATGGACATGAAAATCGAGGTGACATGAAAAACAAGGAAAAAATGTGACACGTTTCCCGAGGAAAAAAATTCTCGGGGGCGTTGCCCACGAACCCCCTGCTACTCCCTCAGACCCCCCTGCACACCCGATGCAACGTAGCAAACACTAAAACTAGTCGTGCAAAGACTATAACACATACCCAACAAATGCATTATGACTCTGCAAAGGATATTTGGGACAAACTTCAAAAATTTTACAAAGGAGATGCCAAACTGAAAGGGTAAAAGATTCAAACTTATAAAGGTCAATTTGAACAACTGAAAATAAAGGAAGATGAAAATATTGCAGCTTATTTTCTGTGAGTTGATGAAATAGTAAACGTTATTAAAATATTGGCAGAAGAAATTAAAAAACCAATGATTCTTAAGAAGGTACTGAGGTCTCTTCCAATGAGATTTGATCCTAAGATTTCATCCCTAGAAGAAAGAGTATATCTTGCTACATTAAGCATGGATGAGTTACATGGAATCCTTATAGCTTATGAAATGAGAACAAAGTAGGAGAATCCATCTAGGAAGGAAGCAACCTTCAAAGCATCCAAGAAGACAAGAAAGAATAAATCAAAGTCAAAGTCAAATGGTAGTTGCAGCGATGATTCAGATGAAGATGAAGAAATAACCAACTTTGTAAGGAAGTTGAAGAGAGGAACTGGCAAGTACAAAGGTAAGATTGCTTTAAAAAAAAAAAATTGTGGTAAAATTCGTCATTTTTCTACTAAATGTCCTTATGCTAATATTTCAGATAATGATGAAGAGTAAGTTCCCAAGAAAAAAAAGAAATATAAAAAGGGAAACAAGAAATAAAATAAAAGAAAACTCTTCAATACAAGCCTCTACTCAAAAGAAGACGGTTCTTCATCTGATGACGATAGTGATAGTGATAATGATAGTGACTCAGAAAGAGTGCTCTTCATGGCAATGGAAATTCATAAGGGAACCCTTGAAAATGACAAAGAGGATTATGAAGAAGGAAAAGTGGATATTGAGGCATAACTAATCAGTGCTTTAAGTGAGCTAAAAAGAGAAAGGAAGAAAAACAAGTCACTCAAAGAAGAATTGATCAAGCTAAAGGAGGTTTCTAAAAAACCCAATTTTTTTTTTGAAGAAGTTGCTCGCTTAAAAATCAAGCTAAAGGAAGAAAAAAAGAGAGAAGATATTTTGACAAGTCATCTTAAGGAAATATCTGAGGACTTAAAAAATATTGAAGCATAATTTAGTCAACAAGAAAGAAGACTTGAAGAAGAAATCGTCTCCTTGAAAAACCAACTTGAAGAATCCAATAGAATGGAAGAAGTAATGAAGATCTAGATATGAAGAAAGAAGAAGATTGTGAGAAAATTGAAGAAGAAGTTGTCTCATTGAGGGTTGAAGTTGACAAGCTTAAACAAGAACTTGAAGAGCTCTCAAGTATTAGAAGATATTCTCAGCCATCAAAGGTCACCATTCAATAAAGCAAGTCTTGGATACATTGGTGAGACCCCATGCAAAGAAGATTGAAATTCCACTCCTAGGAAGAGAATTGAAGAGAGAGGAATCTCCACACTGCTAGTAAATACAATTAAAGAGAAGTGTTCCAGGTTGTCGAAAAATAAAAATAAAGAGAAGGCTAAGAATTATATATACGTTCTCAAATGAAGGGATCATGATCAACAAGAGTTAAAAATGAATGAATGTAGAAGAGGTGTATTTCCAAGAAGACCTTGTACCTCCATGAATCAAATAAGATTCAATCATTGTGAAGGAAATAACAGAAGAGAAGATTGTGATCAGCTAAGGCATGAATTCAGAAGGACTACATCACAAAGAGGATTATTGGCTCCCAGGTATCAAAGTTTATTTCCTAGTTATTGTTTTAATTATAATAACTTTGGACATAAAGTTGTAGATTGCAGAGCATATGGAAGAAATGTTCAAGAAATAGATGTTTATGTGCCCCCCTACAATATTGAATGTTATAAATTCCATAACTATGGACACGTAAATCATTATTGTAGAGGAATTATGAAGTCTTCCATGAAGGAAAGCACTGATATTAGGTACAAGAAGGCTTGGAGAAGAAAACAAAAACAAGAAGAGCATGTGAATGAAGAACTTTCGGAGATCGTACTCATAGGATTTACAGAGTTGTGAAATCATGACGAATCTACAGGTAAAGAGGAAGATGTCAAAATTTAAAATGATCATCCTACAACAAAGAAGGTGTATATATTATTATAATCAATTATGATTGGAGACTCTCGGTAATGTGAATATTGAAGAGGGGGAGTCTATTCAACAACTATTACATATTAGAGAACTATTTTTCGGGCAATCTAAAGTGTTTGTTTACATATTTTGGGAAGGAAAATTCAGAATGGTTTGGTGGAATAGGTGCATAATTTCTTTTGTTAGATTGGTTGATTAAGGAGAATTTTTCAAAAACACATCCCCATCTAGGTATGAAGAGGTCAACTGGAAGTTATGAAGAATATCATTGGCACACTTTTGAGGCAGAGATTCATGATTCTATAGATAATTCCAAGCATACATTCAAGCATGGATATATTCATTATAGTTTCGAGAATGTGTACTTGTTGCATACGTGTAGAGTTTGATTTGAATATAGAGCATACTAGTGGACATATTTGATTCAACATGAGAAACATGAATATGTGGTGATCAGTTGCACCAGAAGTCTTTAGAGTAGTAAAGTGACATATGGATCAACATTGTGTGCAGTTGAGTAGAAAAGTCATGGACAATTTTGTGACATATGGACAGATATGAATTCATGAGATAGTTGGAAGGTTTAGAATATAATACTTGAAAGGAACTAGAGAAGATACATGACAATGGATGAAAGCATGAACTCGGGAGGAATTGCAAAAAAGTAGATGGACTCATTGTCATTATCTTCAAGAGGAATTCTCAGTAAAGCATATTGACAGGTGGAACCAACACAATCATAGGAATGAAATTCATGAGAGGCACAACAAATAATGGGAAGAGAAACCTTCAGGAGGAGTTATATTGTCAAGATAAAAATGTTGAATGACTATGTCATTTATGTCATCTCATTGAAGACATGACATTCCATGAATACTTAAAGGCAAGTGATGAAGTAACCTTTACATGAATACTTTTAATACATGTCAGTGAATTACAATAACCAAAGGTACCAATGGAAAAGAATCCCCGGAAGAGAGGAAATGAATCATATACAAGAAACCCCACATTGAATCTACACAACATCTTGCAAAGAAGACAGGGGGGGAGAAATTATCCAGGGGAGTTACCCTTTTCCATTGATTTCAAAGGGGGAGAGAAAGAAAAAAAGAATGAAGATAAGGGGAGCACATGAAGACAGGGGTAGAAATGATAACAGAGGGAGAATGAGTGTTACCATCAATGCCAAAGGCGGATATTGTTGGACAATTGGTTGTCAATGATGTAAACCCTAGAAGAAGTCTAGAAGCCCCTAGAAGTAATGGGTGTATTTGAAGAAGTCTCCAAAGTATCCCCCTTATGGTGTAGAATTAATCATGACCCTCACAGGAAGACGATTTTAATAATTCTACAAGAATCCCTAGAAGTATGG
The DNA here is from genome assembly GCA_010110895.2 of Picea sitchensis. NCBI lineage: Eukaryota > Viridiplantae > Streptophyta > Pinopsida > Pinales > Pinaceae > Picea > Picea sitchensis. The sequence continues at coordinate 39,519 of SNQJ01S0045036.1, forward strand.
TTAATTGGTTAAGAAGCCCCAAAGGTGTAGTCATGAAGCCCGAAGTTGATTGAAGAAAAAGAGTATGAAGGACATTGAAAATGCATTCAAAAAATCCATGGATCGATAGTACTCTTCAATTTGTTTCCAATGGTAGGAGACACGCCACATGGTTCCTCACAGTTGAGAAGTTACTCCCTCTTATAGATGAGTCCCCAAAGTATGGTCAAGGAACCCTGGATCTAAGGACAAGAAGTTACAATTTGGTCCTAAAGTCAAGTAAAGGAGGTACTTGGAAAAGTATAAATACACATTAAGAACCTCTCATTTTCATTATTCAATATTTTGATCTCTTATAACAATCTTGGCAGTGAATTTCAGAGGGAAGATGAAGTGAAGAAGGGAAAACTTCCAAAGGAAGATGTGATAATGTATTCGAAGGTATGTTTTTTAAAGGTCGTCTTACCATTTTTTCTATAACATTTTTTATAGAATGATTAAGATAAAAAAAAGTTGGAGGATGTTGAGAAAAAATATCAAGGTAGATTTGGTAATAATTTCAACTTTTGGGTCGTTGTACTTTTGTAGATACACTCTATGGAAGATAGGATTTTTTACTAGTCCTGTAACTAGTCTCAAACAAGTTTTCCGAGTAAAACAATCATAAATTCTTCATAGAGGATCCAAATTCTATGAGACTAATTAAATTGTAAAGAGTATTTCCTTTAGTGATTTTTGTGTGAGTTTCAAAATCAGATATCAAATATTGAGTGTGTGGCATGTTGTACAAGTTCGCTCTCTAGAATAGGCCAGAATTCAGGAAGGTCTTCCATATTCGTTATATCTCCTTTTCAGTGAAGACTCAAGGAGAAATAATTGGAGGAATTTCACAGAAGATATAAAATAATATTGGGTACAAGTTTCAGACCTTGATTCAATATAGGTACAAAGTTATACTTGTTGGAAGTTAGGGTTTGAGACTAATCCAATAACTAATCCCAAATAGGTGTTTGAGATAAATTTAAGAAGTGATGTTGGGGTTTATATGTGGATCCATGTGGAACTAGGATCTTTATGTGGAACTAGTTTCTAAGTGGACCCATGTTGATGATGTTGATATATCAGTTATGGTGTATCCATATTTGATGATGATGATAAATCAGTTGTGGTGGATCTAGTTTTTGATGATGATGTATCAGTTATGGTGTGTACAATTTTTATTATGTTGATATATCAATTGTGGTGGATCTGGTTTTGATGATGATGATGTATCAATATTAGTGACAATAACAATGGCAGTTTTTGATGATGATGTATCAATAGCAGTGACAATAACAGTGACAGGTTGAGTCTCCATTTATATTTCAGGGAGGAAGGAAGGGGTAAGGAAAGGGGGTTGGATCCTCCTTCCAGTTGCTCCTAGAGAATACAGGGAGTAGTAGCTTCATTCAAGTTGGAGCTTGTAAACTAGAGGGTTGGAGCCTCCTTCTCATTGGAGCAGGAGAATACAGAGAGTTGCAACTTCCTTCAGGTTGGAGCTTGTAAACTAGGGGATTGGAGCCTCCTTCCAATTGGATCTAGAGAATACAGAGAGTTTTATATTGCTTCAAGTTGAATCCTGTAAATCAGGGGTTTGAGACTCCTTCCATTTGGATCTAGAGAATTTAGGGAGTTGTAGATTCCTTCGGGTTGGAGCCTATAAACAGGGAGTTGGTGCCTCCTTCCAGTTGGTGTTGGAGAAGTTTGGAAGTTGGTTCTTCTGTGATTATAATCTTGAAGATATATATTAAAAAGTGTTCCATGGTTTTCTCCCATTTGGGTTTCCATGTAAAACTCTTTTGTATTGTGTATCTATGGTTGTATGTTTATGATATATTGAATGGAAAAATATTTTAAATGCATAAGTGATAAATTGTTGATGATGTAATTTTTACAAGTTGTGATTGAAAATGGTAAAATGTGCTCAATATGGATTCACCCCCCTCTAGGTATTGGTGAATATTCCAACAATTATAGCCTGAGAAACCATCTAACATGGACATAAGAGCTGAGCCAATAACTTGTTGAAGTAACATTTCCATGTTTGGCAGAGGATAATTATGTTTTATATTTTCTTTGTTTAAATATTGAAAGTCAACAAATAAGCGAATTTATCCACTTTTATTCCTTACAATTACTAGATAGGAGAACCACTCTGAATGTCTGATTGGAAAAAATATTCCAACTTTTCTCATTTTCTCAAGTTATATTTTCACTAAGGGCTTCAACTTAGGGTTTATTATTCTCATATTCTATTTAAATGGATTGGTCCCTTCTTTCAATGTTATAATATGTTGGAATATTGATTTATAATAAGCTTTGAGATCATCATATCTCCATGCAAAAACATCAAATTATTCCTTAAACAAAGAAGTATATTGATCAACTTCTCTTAGTGTGAAATCAATCCCCAGATTCACACATTTTGGAGAACTTTCAGTTCCAATGTTTATCTTTTGAGTTTGTTGTATCTTTCATGTAGATTCTTCTTCTTTTAGATCTTTTGTCTTATCATCTCCTGTGAAAAGAGATTCAAATTTGACACAAGTTTTTGAAATCAATGCAATGCTTTCTTCAGGTCCACCTGCATTGGCAAGATAAGAATTCAAATTTCCATCATTTTCAAATACTTGAAGATAATCTTGGTTATCAAGAATTGAGGGTTTGAAGATTCTCTTCATTTGAAAAGTATTTTTATCTTGAAAATCATTTGGATTAAATAATGATGCAACAAGTGCCAAAGATTTTGATTTTTGATTCCTTTCTCTAGGGATAAAAGATATATTAAATGAACTAAATGATTCCATTAGTTCATTCACTCTTTCTTCATACAATTTCAATATTTCCTTTTTGATATTGTATTTTTGAGTAACACAATTTATAACTAGTTCAGAGTCACCAATTATAATCTAATTTTCAATGCTCAATTCCAATGACAAAATTATCCCTTGTATCAATCCTTCTTCATTATTCATGCAAGGAAATTTCAATCTGATGGCATGCGGATGTATAATTGAATCAGGACCCTTTAGTACAATTCCAACAACCACTCCCTAAACTGGAACATGCACCATCAAAAAATATTCTCCAAAATCCTTTGAAGAAACTTTCTTCTTTATTTTCTGAGACATCTTGTTGTTATTGGTCCAACATGACAAAATTAACTATACCAACATCGACATAATATTGCATCAGATCATTATCCTTTTTTCTGAAAAGAGAATGGTTTTCTTGGTTCCTATGGAACTCTCAACATTGTTCCATCTTTATTAGGTAACATCATGCAGCTCCCATCATTCATGATGTGCCCTCCAATCAATGCAGACCAATCTCTTACAAAACTACACCATAAGCCAGAGGAAGATCAACTATTGTAATCGTGAATACAATTGTGATATGTGGGGCAACAATTATCCCAACATGAAAATATTTGATTTCTCCACATGCTGGGACTTTTCTTGAATCATTGGCATAAATACTCTCCCCGGTTTCATAGTACTTGTTACAACCCATCTCAAGCGATTCCATTACTGATAATGGCATGATATTGTTTGTGGCTCCAATATCAATCATGCAATTAAGAAGGAAAACATCATTATTTTATATGGATATATGGAGAGGTGGGACCTTACCTTTTGGTTTGCTTGTTGAATTATTTTGTTGTTGCTTTGAACTTGATGCAACTTCTTCTATTCTATTACTTGGCTCATCTAAAATTTTGAGAAATTTTTCTCTTTACTTTGGAATTTTAACCACTTACATAAATGGCAGAGTGAGTCTCAACTTTGTAAGATCATAAATTACATTATATGTCATATGTGGTGAATTTTTTGTTGAATTTATTACTGGCTATTGCTTATTCTTTTCTGGCATTATTTATTATTTATTAGCTATTGTCTTAAATTTTCCTTCTCTTTTTCTACATTCTCTTTTGTTTTATTTATTTGTGTCCTTATTTGGATGACATTATCTTGCGAGATATGATTTTATTATTTCTCATAAAATATATGCATGGATGAATTGCCTTCATCCATCTGTATAGATTCAATATTTTCTTCTTGAATGTAATCAACCTCTAGATCAATATTTTGATCTTCAAAAACATCTTCTAGTATTGCAGCATTTGGATTTATCACTCTTGGCGCCCTCTATCTGAATTCTTCACTGGTACCATCATTTCCGATCCTCTATTCTTGAACATGATTTCTCCTCTATTCATGAACATGCACACTTGGATTAGGAGGAAAATTCTCATTTCTTCTTAATCTCATCAATTCATTTTGCATTTTTCATATGGTTCGATACATCTACGTTATTTCCATCCTCTGTCTAGTTTATTGTGTTGTGGTAGGATCATTCCTTACATTAGGGATTGTTATTTTAAAAATCCCTTACTTTCATTTTGTCATGTTCTATGATCTTTGTTTCTTTTTGAATTTGATGCTTCTTGATTTGAAATGGAAAGATTGTCCATTTGCCTTTGAATCTTTCCAAGAATAAGGTCAGGGTAAGTGCCTGTCTCCAACATAATCTCTTCCATTTATGTGTATTTTACCATTACCACATTTAAATTTTCAATCTGAAAAGATCTTATAGAAAAATTTACATTATAAGGCATGACATTTTTATAACAACCAACTATCATGATGCAGGGGCATCGTACGTAGCCAACCAAGCAAGCGTAAAGGTGAGAGACAGATGGAAAAACACCAACGCACATTTTGAAATGTTTTGTTTTGGAAAATCAATAAATGTAAATTAATGTAATAGCTAAGGGAAGCATACTTACATTTATTTCTAGATGTTGTAAACAGATCTGGAGCGATTGCTCTCATATGTCGGATGTAATAGGCATTTAAGTCTATTTAATGCAAGTAGGTAGATATGAATCTAGGATTAGATAGTTTAGAAGCGTAGGAGGGAAAACGGATATAGAAACCCTTAACCCTTGTATTATGGTAACATTATGATCATTTAGATTTCATAATATGTAGAGCTGTAGCAGAGAACTGTAGAGAAGAACCCATGTACAGGAGCACTTGAGTTAATATATAAAGCTTTGACTCAAATTTTCATGGTGTTATGATGCTTACTGTTTACATTTGTTAAATGGTATGTTTATAGTTGTTTTATTTTCTTTGTTATGCATTTTGTAATTTCCCCCACCTCTTAGAGAGGTGATGAGGAGACTCAGTGGCCTGGGCACCCCCACTAGGTCATAGTCTCACACTGAAGGCGGGAAAGTCAAGAAGTTAAAAGTTATATTTTTAAGTTGACTTAAGAAAGGAAAAGGATAAAGGAGTAAAAGATAACTCAACAAAAGAATAGAAGATTAACCCTGGGAGTTAACCTAACTCAATA
>SNQJ01S0045036.1:52074-62371 GCA_010110895.2 Picea sitchensis
AATAACTCAATAAATTAGTAGTAGTTAGTGATTCCAAGAAAGAATTTGGCTTGGGATCATTACACATTTGTTTTAATGTTTTGATGGATGTATGATTTCATGTTGAGTGTATGAAGTTTGAGAGAGGAGAAGAATGAGTTTCAATTGTTTATCTTCCTGATAATTCCTGCAAAGAGTGCAGTGAACGTCTGCAAGGTGTGTGTTGACGAGGATCTGAGTTTTATCTCAGAAAGATCAGGAGAGATATCGTTGTTCTCATAACCCGCAGAAGTGCAGGTGAGGCACAGAGCCATGCAAGGTGTGCGCAGGTTGGTTGAATCCTTAGAACTTATCAACTAAGGTGAAGGTTGAAGGACTACTATTGAAAAGAGTGCACAGGGTCGAAGACTCAAATAACTAGGGGTTATTTGAAAGTTGTCGCAAGGAGTGCGAGAAGGATTCCTTTTGGAGGCTTGAGTTTGCAAGTGAGAGCTTAGGAGGGATAGCACCTTTGAAGTGTTCAAAGGGAGGCAAAGATCGAAATCATCTCGCAGAAGTCAAGTTCAGGTAGAAGGACGCCAAGTCATTTTGGCCAGAGATCCTTGAAGAAGAGTGAATGAACAGTGGAGACACTTCATAGGGAAGTGCCGAAATCCCATGGACTATTGGATCTCGTAGATCTGCGGGGAGGTTAAGACCAAGAATATTTTATCAGAGGAGTAGAGACCATTATATGAGGAGAAACAGGAGCCGTTGATCCCCATTTGGAGTGGAATTTTGGCATTTCGGTATTTCAGGGTTCGACATTTCGGCACCTCTGATGACAAGGAGCCAGGGCGCTTTGCGTTGAAAACCCTGAAGTCACAAAACATGACGTGCCTTTGGAGTAGGGTTGTGGTCACGGAGGAAGCTGTCATTTCGGGGTTCGGGAAGTAGAGGAGGCTGTGATTTTGGAATCGAGAGTTTCAAACTCCCGGTCCGTGAAATCTCGAAATATCTAGAGCCATCAGATCGAGGAAGATCTTAGTCGTAGATCACGTGGGAGGTGAGACTTCGGGAATTCGAGAATCAGAGTTTCGAAAGGTAAGGAAACTCTCTCCTGTGGATTTTTTCGAGTCACGAAATATCGAAGAGCGAAAGGGAAAATTCCTGAAAGGTTGAGGGACAATAGCCGTTGGGCCCCAATCGGGTTTCGAGGTTTCGGGACTCAAGAGGTAGAGTTGCATGGTCAACACAATTCATGAAATCACAAAAAGAGAAACATCGAAAGGTGGGTCCAAAGTATCAATCAGTGGATACGTGCAATGGAAGTCAGAGTGGTCAAGGTTCAACGAAAATCCCAAAAGGCCATCGATCTCACCAAAGGAGAAGTTTTGGAATTCTGGGAATCACAAGGGAAGAGGAACAATTATTGGTTGTTCACTCAAGTCCCGAAAAACCAAAATTCATGGGCAACAAATGGTGTGCATTCGGTGCATTGAAGGAGTCAAACTTTATTGACATTTCAGCATTTCGACATTTTTGAATTCAGGATTTGAAGAGTCAGAGACTCGACATCAGTATTCGCGAAGTCGAGAAATCCGAAATTTTCCTTTTCGGAAAAAGTCTCGATCATAGTTGTTCGTCAGGTGTGTAGAGTTAGTTCCCTGTGTTTGATCACGCATGCATAACTCATAAGGACATGTGGACACACCCTTATGTGTGTGATATATTCCCTATGGGGAAATCAAAGAGTCAATCTGACTCAGGGAAAGTTTTAGAATGATCCTAAGACCGGGAGGTCGCGCAGAACCTATTGAGGCAGGGGTGTTGCGTCAGTTGTGGTATTAGAGCTCAGAACAAGTTCTTTTCTTTCTGTAGCAGAGAGAAAAGAGGAAAATTTTACATTCATTCTGCCGAGAAGAAGAGACAGACTAATGCCTGATCTAGCAGTAGAAAGAGAAATGCATGAGTTATGTGCCAGGCTTGATGCTATGGAGACAACACAAAGGCGCACAGTTGACGCTAGGGATATCATCGAAGATGAAAGTGAAAATGAAGCTGGAAATGAAGGAGAAGAAGTTGTAGTTGAAGATGCTACAGATGAACGCCTATTCAGGGTTGTTGCAAGGATAGGTGCCAGAGTAAAAATGGACATTCCAGTGTATGAGGGAAACTTGGATGTTGAAGAGATTCTAGACCGGATTAGAGCTCTAGAAAAGTACTTCGACTATGAGGATGTCGAGGAAGATAAGAAAGTCAAACATGTTGTTACTAGACTTAAAGGGCATTCAACACTATGGTGGGATGAACTACAAGATGACAGATGTTGCAAGGGAAAGCAGAAAATCAAGAACTGGGATAGAATGGTTGCAAAGATGAAAGCCAAATTTATACCTAGGGATTATCAAGTCACTCTGTTTCGGAAGATGCAGAATTTGAGATAGAAGTGATGTCAGTAAAATAATACATTGAAGAATTCTATAGGATAAACATCAGAGTAGGTCATCGGGAAAGTGATGATGAAAAAGTTGTCAGGTACATGAATGGTCTGCGATATGACATTCAATATGAGATGAGCATGATGACCATTTGAAATGTGGAAGATGCTTATCAGATAGCTCTGAAATATGAAGAGAAGTTGAGCCGGAAGCAAGGTCAAAGAGGCCAAGGTAGAAGTCAAGCCAGAGGCAAAACAATTGCCCAAGACAAAACTCAGAAACCTAAAGAAGAAGGGAAGAAACCTCAAACTCAACCTGAGAGAGGAGGAAGCTCACAAGGAAGGCAATATGATTTTATAAATACTTTTCCTTGGGCCAGAGGAAGAGGTAGAGGAGGTGAAGTGAAATGTTTTACCTGTGGAAAAGTCGGACATAAATCTTATGAGTGTCCAGATAAGAAGAAAGATGGTGGTGAAACTCACATTGCCGAAGCTCAAGGATGGAATGTTGAGGTAGAAGATGCTAAGGGTGGAAGATCTTTGATGATGAGGAAAGTTCTCTTAATGCCATAGAAGGAGGTAGAGAACCCGGCCCAAAGAAACAATTTGTTTTGGACTGCTTGCAAAACCAAAGACAGGGTATGCAAGGTCATAGTGGACAACGGTAGCATGGACAATATCGTATCTACAGAGATGGTAGAAAAGTTGGAGCTGGAGATTGTTGTACATCCAAGACCATACAGAGTTTCATGGCTACAAAAAGGACATCAAGTAAATGTCACTAAATAGTGTTTATTTGAATTTAAAATAGGAGGATATAAACATGAAATATGATGTGATGGCATTCCCATGGATGTTTTTCATCTATTGCTGGGTAGACCATGGAAATATGACAGAAACATGATTCATGATGGGAGAAAGAACACGTACACCCTAGAAAAAAACTGTAGGACTCACATGTTGCTTCTGATTAAGAACCAAGAGTTGAAAATAGAGATGAGCAACATGGTACTTCTCATGAGTGGGAAGGAACTTCTTAATGAGGTTAAGAAGAAAGAAGACACACAATTTATTGTGGTCAGGAAGCCCAAAATTGTTTTGACCAGTACGAGAATAGATGATCTACTTGAAGAAATACAGGAATTGCTGGGAGAATTTGCTGATATAGTAGTGGACGAACTACCTTGTTCGTTGCCACCTATCAAGAGTATAAGCCATCATATCAATCTTATACCTAGAGCCATTTTGCTAAACAAAGTCGCGTACAGGTTGACGCCGCAGGAAAATAAAGAAGTTAATTGACAAGTCCAGGACTTAATGGACAAAGGATTAATTCCAGAGAGCTTGAGTCCATGCGTTGTTCCGACAGTGCTCAGCCCAAAGAAAGATGGAGGCTAGAGGATGTGTAGAGACTCAAGGGAAATCAATAATATTACCATTAGATACGGATTTCCATTGCCAAGGATGGACGACTTGATGGATTGCTTAAGTGGAGCAAAGTTTTTTTCAAAGATTGATTTGAAAAGCAGATATCATCAAATTCGAATGAGAGAAGGTGATGAATGGAAGACAACATTCAAGAAAAATGAAGGGCTATATGAATGGCTTGTCATGCCATTTGGCTTAACGAATGTGCCTAGTACTTTCATGAGGTTGATGAACGAAGTCCTGAAGGATTTCATAAGGAAATTCGTCATTATATATCTTGATGATATACTAATCTTCAACAAAACAGGAGAAGAACACTTAAATCATTTAGTTGCAGTAATGAGAAGGTTACAACAAGAGAAATTGCTGATAAATATGAAGAAAACGTCATTTATGAGGACATCACTTATTTATTTGGGTTTTTTTATCTCTGCAAATGAATTGAAAATGGATCTAGAAAAGGTAAATGCGATTAAGGATTGACCATCTTCGAAGAGCGTGTTTGAAGTTCGAAGCTTCCATGGTTTGGCTAGCTTCTACAGAAAATTCATCCGAAACTTTAGTGGAATTAGCGCACCAATGATGGATATGGTGAAGAAAAGACATAAATATTTTCACTGGATAGAAGAAGCAGAGAAGAGATTCAACCTGCTGAAGAAGAATATCATTGAGCAACCAATTCTGGTTTTACCGGATTTTAGCAAGACATTCTAGGTCAGGTGTGACATGAGTGGATTTGCAATTGGAGCGGTCTTGAGCCAAGATGACAGGTCGATTGCATATTTCACTGAAAACCTGAATGAAGTGAAGATTAAGTACTCCACATATGATAAATAATTCTATGCATTCTTACAAGAACTGAAGAAATGGAGACACTATTTGGTTCCCAAGGAGTTTGTTTTGTACAGTGATAATCATACTTTACAATTCATGACTCGACAGGAGAAGTTGAACCAAAAACATGCTAAATTGGTTGAATTCATGCAGAATTTTACTTTTGTGATTAAGCATATTTCTGGAACTGCTAACAAAGTTGTTGATGCTCTGAGCAAGAAATGTTTGCTTATGCAAGAATTCAGAGTCAAGAATTTGGGTTTTGATAACCTCAAAGAAATGTATAGTCTTGACCCAGATTTCAAGGAAGCATATGAAGCATCTGAGAATCCAATTCTCAGGGACAAAAGCCAATGGGCTGAATACATGATCCAGGATGAATTATTATTCCGGGGAAATCAATTATGTATTCTGAAATGCTCCATGAGAGAGAACCTGCTGAAGGAAAAACACAGTGGGGGATTGGCCAGACATTTCGGTCATGATAAGACATTATTGAAGTTGAATGTCTCATATTTTTGGCCAGGGATGAGGACAAATGTCAAGAAATTTGTGGACAGGTGAAGAATTTGTCAGCACACGAAAGGAAAAAGGCAGAACATAGGGTTATATCAACCATTACCCATACCAGAAAGGTCGTGGGATGCAGTGAGCATGGATTTTATATTGGGACTACCCAGGACACAAAGAGGATGTGACTCGATCTTTGTGGTAGTCGAAAAATTTTCAAAAATGGCACATTTCATACCATGCCAGAAAACCAGTGACGCAACCCATATTATGAACCTTTTTTTCAAGGGAGTCGTCAGACTTCATAGCTTGCTAAAGAGTATCATTTATGATCGAGATACCAAGTTCATAGGAAATTTCTGGAGGACCTTATGGAAGAAGTTGGGGACAAGTTTGTCTTTTAGCTCAGCATATCATCCTCAGACGGATGGACAGATAGAGGTCATGAAAAGGAGCTTGGGAGATTTGTTAAGAATCTTAGTGACTGAACACCACAGTCAATGGGATCACATTCTGCCACAGGCGAAATTCGCTTACAATGATTCACTCAATAGAAGCATAGGGCAGATCCATTCCAGACTATATATGGAATGCAGCCAAGGGGAGTTTTTGAATTGAAAGATTCAGAACTAAATGAATTCAGGAGTGCTAGTGCAGAGGAATTTGCAGAAGGAATGAAGGAGCTTCACAACCGAGTTAAGGAGCGATTGCAGAGTTCAAGTCAAGAATACAAGCGAAGAGCAGATCAACACAGGTGAGAACTTCAATTTGAAGTTGGTGATCTGATTCTTGCACATCTGAGGAAGGAGAGGTTCCCAAGGGGAATGTATAATAAGATGAAGATGAAAAATATTGGACCATGCAAGGTCATAAGGAAATTTGGGGCAAACACATATGAGATTGAATTACCCGATGGGATCAGAATCTCAATGATCGCAACCTGCCCTCGATGGCACCGTCGCTCTCACCAGGACCTTCAACGACACGGCCCAAAGAGTTAACAACTCTTCTGACTCCCTCGGGAATCCTTTACCCATAGTGCTCTTCTCTCGATCTCCCCCTTCACTGGTCGGGAAATCGGGTTTCGCGGACTCGCGAACCTTGTGTGCACCTCCCATACAATATGAAACTCCGACTCCCGATCCCCGATTGTCAACGGTCAACACTCCTGTGTATCGGAGATTTCCCTATCGAGAAATCGGCAGATGAAAGGTCGTGATCCCCTTACCTTTCAAAACCCCGAACGCCGATGTGCGATGCCACGTGTCGTCCTCCACTACGTCTCTATGGGACCCGTCGCAACTCGGGGCTTCGCAGTTCCTCCGTGCTCCCTTCCACCTTGAAACTGCCGAAGTCCCGAGTCCCGACTCCCCAGGATCTCGTGCCACCTGTCCCGCCGATGATCGACGGCTCCGATTAAATCGGGAAATCACAACTCGCGATTTCGACATGCATGCAATGCTTGCACTCGCCAACCCCGATATGCCGATAACCGATGGCCAACGGGTTCTACCTTCTCTCGAGGGTTAACCCTTCGCTACTTCTCCCAGATCCAACGATCCACGGGATTTCGCGATTCCTCCCAGAATTTTCCAAGTCGTCGATTCTCCTCCTCTTAAGAATCCTCCGACTTCCAAGCTTTCCCTTGGTTCGAATCTCTCCCAGGCCCGTCCCTACAATACTTACAAGGAACTATCCCTCCTGATCTTTTGCAACTATGACTCCTTGAGAGACTTCTCACGCACTTCCTGTGCTTGGCTTCCAACAACTCTCAAAGGGTTGAAGTCGTTTAGACCCTGTGCAATCCTACTAACAGCAGTCCAATTCTCCTTCTCTCAGACTCGCCTCTAAGACTTCAATTCGACCGGCACTCACCTGCACAGTTCGAGTAACCCAACACAACCCTGGTCGGTGAGAATAAACGTTTTAACTGTGGAGCCTCCTCAACGCACTCTATGCGGAGGAATTCAACTGCACTCTATGCAGGAATCTCCTGGCTCAAACAGAGAAACAATTGAAACTCATTCACTCATTCTCTCAGGTTTCGAACCTGATATGCAATAACATAAGCAGCATATAAAATATAAGCATAAAGCGAAGCAAATATGCAACAACATAGTATCAACAACACACAGAGATCAAACACATCCATGAAATTGAATCAAAGCTTTCCTATTAATTCAATGTCTGTACATGGGGTTTCTTCACAACTCTCTTCTCTGTTCTCCTACTGCTCTTCTATGCTAATGCTGAATAATCCTTAATCAATTACACAAGGAGGGTGCCTACATTTGTTTTCCCTCCTGGAAAATTAAACTGTCTAATCTACAGCTAACCCTATCTACTAGCATTAAAAACTGTTAAATGCCTTCTTATCTATATTACATTTCAAGTGCGCTTCATATAAATGCATTCGTTCAAACGACGGCGCAACAATCTTGTCAAAGAAATTTGAAAAAGGTATGCGCTGGTGTTGTCCAGCTATTCTTCTCTTTCCTCCACGCTGGCTCGCGTCATGACGTGTAGATGATCCTACATCATACTCCTCGGCTCAAAAGATTTCATGGGCTCCTGTCCATGAGATGCTGCATGGTGTGCCCATGCTTCTGAATCACTGCTTCTGTTTCCCAGCTGGCATCCTCCACTGGCTGATTTTTCCATTTCACCAGGTACTCAAAATATTGCTTTCTCCTGGTCTTCCTTCCAATTCTTTTATCCAGTATGCACTCCATCTCTGGCTTCTGTGCAACTGGCAATTGTTTTTGCCACTGAATCACTGGTTCCTTAGTTCCAGTGTCTGCTTCCTCCGTCCTATAGGGGTATAAATCCGAAACGTTGAAAATCGGAGATATCCCAATGCCCTCTGGCAATTCAAGCTCATATGCATTCTCCCCGAACTTCTTCAGGACTCTGCACGATCCGATCTTTTTCATCTTGAGCTTGTTGTATGTTCCCCTGGGGAACCTTTCCTTCCTCAGGTGCGCTAGAACCATGTCTCCAAATTCAAACTGAAGTTGTCTTTTACTTTGATCGGCTCTGCGCTTATATTCCTGATTCGCCTTTTGCAGTCGCTGCTTCACCTGTGCGTGAAGTTCCTGCATCGCTTCAGCAAATTCTTCAGCTCCCGCACTGCTAGTCTCAGCCTGTTCTGACTCCCTGAGCTCAGAAACTCCCCTCGGCTGTGTTCCATACAAAATCTGGAATGGACTCTTACCTGTACTCCGATTCACCGAATCGTTGTACTCGAACTCTGCTTGTGGTAGGATCTGATCCCAACTGGTGTGATGCTCCGTCACCAGACTTCTTAACAGATCCCCTAGGCTTCTGTTGACTACTTCGGTCTGCCCATCTGTCTGCGGATGGTAAGTAGAACTGAATGCCAAGTCAGTCCCTAGCTTCTTCCATAGCGTCCTCCAAAAATGACCTATGAATTTGGTATCCGGATCTGAGACTATGCTTCTCGGCAATCCATGCAATCGGACAATCTCTTTGAAAAATAAGTTCGCGATGTGGGTTGCATCGCTGGTCCTCTGACACAGTATAAAATGTGCCATCTTCGAAAAGCTGTCCACCACCACAAATATGGAATCCACTCCTCGTTGAGTTCTCGGTAAACCCAATACAAAATCCATACTGATGGCTTCCCATGGCCTCTCGGGTATGGGCAATGGCTGATAGAACCCTGTGTTCTGCTTTCGGCCTTTTGCATGTTGACATATCCGGCATCTGTCAACAAATATTTTAACCTCAGCGCGCATGCCAGGCCAATAAAAAGATTCGCTCATCTTGGCGAAGGTCTTGTCATGTCCAAAATGACCTGATAAACCTCCGCTGTGCTTCTCCTTCACCAAATTCTCTCTCATAGAGAAATCTGGAATGCACAGTTGATTGCCTTTAAACAACAATCCATCCTAGATCAGGTAGTCAATCCACGAACTCCTATCCCTGAGAACTGGGTTCTCAGCTGCCTCGTATGCCTCGCAAAAGTCTGCGTCCCCTGCATACATATCCTTTAAATTTTCAAAACCTAAGGTTTTGACTTTGAACTCTTGCAGCAGCAAACATTTCCTGCTCAAGGCATCAGCCACCTTGTTCGCAGTCCCCGAAATGTGATTTATCACAAATGTAAAATCGTGCATGTACTCTACCCACTTCGCATGCTTTTGATTCAGCTTCTCTTGCTGGCTCACGAACTGCAATGCATGGTTGTCGCTGTACAGGACAAATTCCCTGGGTATGAGATAATGCCTCCACTTCTTTAAGGCCTGAATGATGGCATAGAACTCTTTATCGTATGTGGAGTACTTCAGCTTCGCATCATCCAGCTTCTTGTTGTAATAGGCAACAGGTCTGTCATCCTGACTTAAAACTCCTCCAACAGCATAACCACTGGCATCACACTTCACCTGGAAGGTTTTCTGAAAATTCGGCAGCACTAACACTGGCTGCTCGGTAATCTTCTGCTTCAACAGATCGAAACTCCTTTCAGCTTCCGTTGTCCAATGGAAAACCTTATGTCTCTTCTTCACAGTATCCATCATTGCTGCGTTGATTCCACTGAAATTTCGAATGAACTTTCGGTAGAAACTAGCCAGTCCATGAAATCTCCTTACTTCAAAAACATTCCTCAGCGATGGCCAATTCCTGATTACGTTCACCTTCTCAGGATCCATCTTCAATTCATTTGTCGAGATTACAAAACCCAAATAAATGAGTTATGTCTGCATGAAGGAACACTTCTTCAAATTGATCAGCAGCTTCTCCTGCTGTAGTCTTCTCATCAAAATGGCCAAATGCCTCAGGTGTTCAGCCCTGGTCTTGCTGAAAATCAGTATGTCGTCCAGGTATACGACCACAAATTTGCCAATGAATTCCCGCAGGACTTCATTCATCATCCGCATAAAAGTGCTAGGCGAGTTTGTCAACCCAAACGTCATGACCAGCCATTCATACAAACCCTCATTTGTCTTGAATGTCGTCTTCCATTCATCTCCCTCTCTCATCCGGATCTGATGATATCCGCTCTTGAGATCAATCTTGGAAAAGTAGTTTGCCCCACTCAGGCAATCCATCAAGTCATCCATTCTCGGCAGTGGAAACCTGTATCTGATGGTGATCTTATTTATC
>SNQJ01S0045037.1:0-24472 GCA_010110895.2 Picea sitchensis
GTTGTGTTTTATTGTATGATTCCTTGATCACATACATAGGTTTATATTGAGTTTATGCTATTAATATCACTTTGGTTGGTTGCGTTCTTTTGCAGGATCATCATTGTATGAGTGTTGGAACGGAGCTAGGATGGAAATAGCGAGAGGAAGCGGTGTTTAAATGGTATGTCACCTATCCCTTTTTAGTTAGTAAATTCAACATTTAAAACTTAAGGAAAGCGTCATGTTCTGGTGTGTTTTGTCTGCACCTATCGATTTATCCAATAACAAAATTGGTGACTCCAGTGGGGATTTATACATAATAGTAGGGAAGGCTTCCTAAGCTAGAATAAGGTCCATCCAGCACAATAAAACTTAGGTCAAGGTGCCAACTACTAAAACTAGCCTACAACCCCTCATTTCCCCACAACCTATCCCACCCCAAGAAGTGTACCCCTTCTCTGCTCAACAGTCGTTCAACTGTCTCACTTCCCTTCTGGGGCTTCAACAATAGGCTAGACAGAAAGTCTTAGAGCTACGTAGCTATTGCCCAAGATACAGGGAAAAAAATTCCCAACTATTCTCTCACCCGGAGAGAATTCTCACGGGCTTGACAACCCGCTTCTTCCACATGCACACAAGCCTGACAACCTGCTTCCTCAACTCAAACCACCTAGGTTTACTGGTTACAATAAGCTCCAAAGATTCCCAAGTATAGTACCCATGATGGATGGTAGTGATAGTACGGATGGAAAGAGTCAAGGTGAGAATGATGGTAAGAATGATGGAGAGTAGTGGAAAATACACTATTTCCCAACTGTCTGTATGCATGTTCCCAACTTGACACTTGTCATGTTGGGAACTACCTTGTCCCCACTTGGATGATACGTTTCCCATCCTCAGAACTTAGGATAAAATATCATATAACTTAGACTTTATGAAATATTAATATAATATTCATTTGGGCTTAATCCCCCTTTGGCTTAGCTCCTCTTCCTAGACTCTTAGCCCCACTTTCCCTTATAGTGGAGTTCTATCCCCCCATACTCCTTTGTCTGGTTGGTCTACAACAATGATGTGTTTTTATTAATAATATGAGTGTGATTACATATTACAATGATATGTTTGAGCATATGGGCTCTCTATCCTAATAACCACACTGGCACGTTGGCCTCAAAACATATATACAAAGGCACTTTGACCCAAAATATCCTGGATCACCATCCTATATGCACATTTACAATTGGGGTTCAGCCTAGGGCTATTACATTCCCCTCCCCCTTATTTATGCACCATCCTTAGTGAATTATATGCACATGTACAATCGAAAAATCTTCAAAAAGATGCGAGTAATCTTCAGAAAGAGAAATTGACCAAGTAATGTGTAATTGCAGTGTAAAATTTGTGGGATTGAGAAACTACATTGCCAACAAATGAATTTCATCCAAAGAGGTCATACGACATGTGGGAAGGACATAGGGCCCACAAATAAGTGAGATATCTCAACCAACCATGAAATTACGGTGTACAACCCTCTAAGTCGACCTAGGGAATGAGAAGTCGAATAACATATGAGGTGAGTCGACCTACTAGGAATGGAGGCACCCAACAAAGCTACGTACGACCTATATGGCCACGTAAAACCCGTGGTAAGTAGCAAATGTTTGAGTGGGTAAGAAATCACCCTGATGAGTTCAATCGATTAGGTAAGAGATGAATTGACCAAGCAAATGAGTTGGAGTAACTAGGAAAAGGAAAAATGGCCTCTGGCCACCATGGGCAAGCCGGGAGAACATTGGGCCTTCTCCAACAGTCAGTAAGTTGGAAGAAAAAAAATAGCAACCCCCTATAATAATGCAATGACTTTGTTTCTACAACCACTCATCCACTTTGAAAGATCAGATGGATGGCCAAATTATACTAGTTATTGGATTTCTTTAATGAGGTGAATTCATAAATCATAATTTTTATACCAACCAATCAACTGCTTAAAGGGATTCATTGTCCCTCTTTGTAATTCATCGTCCCGTCATTTTAACCCACATGGTATTAACATAGAAATTAACACAACCAAGAATGCATTCACTACGGTAAACCATTAACAAGGCTAAAGAAGCATTTCATAAAAGGAATTGCTACACAACACAAAGAAATTCACACAAAAAAAAACCCAGCTTTGAATGGGAGGCTCAGTCTATTATTCTGAGAATCTTTGGTTACTATGTTTTCTTGTCTCACTATCCATTCTCCTCTCCTTGGCCAAAAGACTCATTGGGAGTGAAATTACATGAGGGGTAAGGGAAGGCCAACATCCATGGCCATTCACTTCCCATTCCTCAGCCTTCTCCTCTATTTTTTTTTTAATTTGATTAAATTCTCAATTCATTTTTTTCCTCACGTTTTCATTTTTGTCTTATTTGACTTTACATTTGGTTATATTTTACATAGTTTGGATAACCTTCATAAGTTGTCGAATTGTCTTGTGTATTGAGTCTCTCCCATTCATTTGGTTCGAATCCATTTCAGATCAATTTGTTTGCACAACCCAAGTGACGATATTTCCTTCTTTGCACTGTAGTCCCTTGGACAATCTCCATCCCCTCCTGATCTCTAGCACATATTGACCAAGAATCTCTTAGTTGGGGGCTCCAAGAAATCCAATTGCAACATGAGTTCTCACAACAACCATTACACAGGTTCTTGGGTTATTTCTTGGTAGACAGTTATTTACAGGGTTGACAACCTCATTCCCAAGATAATTACCAATTTCAACAAGATATCTTCAATACCCACTATGGTTTCTTACTCTTTCTTAGCACTAAGCTCTTGTTTTTCCTCACTCTTATTTTTTAGAAATTTGCTTTCTTCTCTACTCCCGTGCTTGCTTAACTTACACATTTTTTCCAAAATGATCGTAATTTACCCATATTATCTCTCACTCAACCTCTTACATGCATTTAATGACACAATTCTCATCATGAGTGTACTCAACCCATGTCGTCATAACTAGGTGAGTTGGCTCTCTCACCCAACCCCTTAAATGCATTCAATGATTGGCTTTAATAAGTCAAATGGGGTAAATATTTCATAACAAGAAAATTTATGAATGTGGTATAGGAGTCTAGGCATATGGAGTTCCCTCAAACCCCCATTTTAGCCCCCTCTCTTGTGGAATCATAGCCACCCATGACTTTGGTCCTTGTCCATCTACAACCGGAGGTGTATTTCATTTTTATTATTTTCAATGTTCAGTGTTTACATATTGCATCACTTGGCTCTTGGCCATTCAACACCTATACAATTATACATTTCTAACTTGGGGATCAAAACTGGGGTGTTACAATCTCCTCCCCTTTGTTTTTGCATTGTCCTCGGTGCACATCACGATATAGGTGTACACACATACACATATATAAAATTTTACATCACATTGCTTAATACTTTCATAGTTCAATGACTCCCACAATTTTCCCAACAAACAATTTATCATTTCCCTCAGCCTACACAACCCAAGTAAGTGTACCCCCTTCATTGCATTGCAATCCCTCAGGTCATCCCACTTCCCTTCGAGGCCTCCAACATAGGATGGCCAAGCACTTTTAGAGTCATGGGTACTCCTCCTGCGTGGCCTCCTCGTGCTCCCATGTGGCATCTTCGAGACCATAGTAGGTCCACTACACCTTTAGTAGGCCGATGGCTTAGTTCCTGAGCCCTTTGAATTTTCAGTGCAAGATGCGCACTAGCTCCACTTGAAAGTCCCCTTCATTCTCCACCTGGATCACAATCCAATCAATTACACGGTTAGGATCATGGACATACTTTTTCAACAAAGACACATGAATACACATGGATGTAGACAATGCAAGCATGTATGCAATCGAGTCTATCCTATCTAGGACTTCAAATGGTCCACAATATCTCGTTGCCAACTTTGGGCAACTTCCCAATTTGAATGAACTTCTTTTTGCCTTTACTTTTAGAAACACATGTTCTCCCAGTTCGAATTCTCTATGTGCTTTGCCTTTGTCTCCATAAATTTTATGCATGCAGTGTTCAATCTTTAAATTATGTTTTATTTTTACCATCTGCTCTTACATTTTCTTAAGTAGCTCTAGCCCAATAATGGCTCTGTCTACTGGGTCATCCCAGCTCACTGGAGTGTTGCATTTTCTGCCATACAAGGCTTCAAACGAGCTCATCTTCAATGATGTTTGATACTCGTTGTTATAAGCAAACTCAACCAAATGAAGATATTCCTCCCATCTTGAAGGCTTGTACATGACATACATTCTAAGCACATCTTCAATTATTTGGTTGAACCTGTCTATCTGCCCATCTGATTCCAAATGATACATTGTGTTGAATTTTAGATTTGTCCCAGATCATTTAAACAACCATTTCCAAAAAATGGACATGAAATTGGAATCTTTGTCACACCATGGAATGGACACTATTACCTTAGGCACACCATGTAGCCTAGGAGTTTCCTTCATATAAATTTATGCAATGTTGGTTGCCTTATGTGTCATGTTGTCTAGAATAAAACGTGTAGCCTTTTGAGCTTGTCCACCATCACCACGATGGAATCATGCTACCTTGTTAATCTAGGAAACTTGGTAATAAAATCTATGGTAGCAATCTCCTATTTCCATTTAGAAATAGGTGATGGTTGTAGCAATCATGTTGGATGTCTATGCTCGACCTTTACCTTCTCGCATTCCATGCATCTAGCTATATAATTAGCCACATCTTTCTTTATTCCATTCCAAGCCAATAATATTGGCCTCTTACAGTTGCAATTATTTTCTAGTACCCTGGATGTCCAACGTATGACACATCGTGCATCTCTTATAAAACTAAATTTCTCATTTCCGGAGAATTAAGAACATGAACTCTATTCCTATACAAGAGGATTCCGTCCTCTTCCAACCTATAATATTTAAATTTTTGTTCTACATTACTTTGTTGTAAGCCTTCTTTAATTTGCACATAATGTTGGCCTGCCACTGCAACTTCCAAAATTCTACTTTTTAAATATAAATTATACATACTAATGGTTGTAGCATGCATTTCATGCACACTCTTGTTGAGTACATCAACCACTTTATTTATTTTCTCTTAATGTGCTTGATGTCAAAGTCATATTCACTGAGGAATTCTAGCCATTTGATTTGTCTGGCATTTAGTGTTGGTTGTCCAAACAAGTATTTCAGACCACTATGGTCTGTCCTCAACTCAATTTTTTTTCCCATGAGATAATGTCTCCACATTTTCATCGCATGAACAATAGCTGCAACCTCTAAATCATGGGTAGCATAATTTCTTTCATGCTCTTTGAGTTTACTAGATTCGTAGCAAATGAGATGCCCATTTTGGGTAAGGATTCCACCAAACCCTTCTTTGCAATCATTTGTGCACACAACAAAATCCTCATTTGGATATGCAATTTTTAAGATAGGTGCATTGGTTAATAAATCTTTCAAGTGTCGAAAACTTTCTTTGCACTTGGTAGTCCATTCAAATTTTATTCATTTCTTTTGTAATGAAGTAATTGGATGTGCAATATTGGAGAAACCTTTAGTGAATATCCTAGAGTAACCAGTTAGGCCCATAAATGATCTTACTTCTGAAATGTTCTTTGGTGTTGGACAAACTTTGATTTCTTCAATCTTTTCAGGATCCACCGTTATGCTCTCCTTTGAAACAGTGTGACCCAAATAGTGGATCTGCCTTTGATAGAAAGTTCACTTGTTCAATTTGACATACAATTGGTGCACTATGAACACCTGTAGCACCATTCTCAAATGATGCTTGTGCTCCTCCTCTGTCATGGAGTATATAATAATATCATCCAAGAAGACAATAACAAATTTGTCCAGGTAATCTCTGAACACTCCATTCATCAGACACATAAAAGCATCTGGTGCATTTGTCAACCCAAATGACACCACTACAAACTCATAATGACCATACCTTGTCCGAAAGGCTATTTTACTAGTATCTTCTTCTATGATTTTCACTTGATGACAACCTAATCTAAGGTCAATATTGAAAAACATCCTTGCTCCTTTCAACTGATAAAAAATATCAACAATCTTTGGCAAAGGGTACGTGTTCTTTACAATAACTTTTTTTCAACTATTTGAAGTCAATACACAACCTCAAAGTTCCATCTTTTTTCTTCACAAAAAGAACTAGGACATCCCAAGGTGAAACACTTGGGCGTATGTACCCCTTCTTCAACAACTCTTCTAGCTACATCTCCAACTCTTTCAATTTGGTGTGCTTATTCCATAGGGAATCTTGGACACCAGGGCAGTTTCAGGCATCAGATTGATAGAGAAAACAATATCTCGCTTTGGTGGCAATCCTGATAGCTCCCTAGATACGTCTTCATACTCCTTTAGAACTAAATAGTCTTCCATATTTGGCACTTTATCCTTGGTTGACTCTTCCATATGTGTTGCAAATATTTGACATCCTTTTCTAAAATTTCTTTTCAGTTGCAATTTTGAAATCTCTTTGACATATATAAGCCTTGGAATACCTTGAATTGTTCTTGAATCCCCTTCATCATCAAGACATGTGAAAGCCTTATTGTAGCAATTTAGGACAACATGATGCTTGTCCAACCAATCCATACTAATCAAACAATCATACAACCCAAGTGGTATGATATTCTGATGCAGGAGCATCTCAAGCGAGCCAGCGCGGAGTCCAAAGACAGCTGGACAAGCACCCAACGTAAATTTTGAAATTACTTTGAGACATTAATGAAGCCATCAAGTGGAGGCACACTTGTAAAATGTAAACCGACCTTGAGCAATCCGCTCTCGTCCTTAGTAGGTAGAAGGCATTTATGGTAGTTAATGCAAATAGATAGAATTTAATTCTAGATTTGACAGTTTAGAATGAGAGAGGGAAACGAGATATAGACACCCTCATTGTGTATTGTAACATTAGCATGAAGATTATTAGCAAGAGCATAGAGAAGAAGCAGAGAGTTGTGTAGAAGAACTCCATGTACATAAGTTATGGATTAATACAAAGATGGCTTTGATTCAGACTCATGGTGTTCAAATATTCTCTGTGTATGCATTTTTTAATGTTATGCTCATGAGTGTTTCACTCTTTATGTCATGCAATTGCTTTTATGCTATATATGAATGATTTCTTGTTAAATGTCTGAAATCTGAGAGAGAGAGAGGGTAAGGGAAATGAGTTTCAATTGTTTCTCTATCTGAGCAAGAGTTCCTGCAAGGAGTGCAGTTGAATTGTTTGCAAGGAGTGCGTTGACAAAGGGTTCAGAGGTTTGTCTGTGAAACTCAGATAAGATAACTTTTGTTCTTATTCCCACAGAAGTGTAGTCAGGCACTGGAGCCATGTAAGGAGTGCGCAGGCCGAGTAAAGTCTCAGAGTTGCGAACCTGAGTGAAGTATTGAGAGACTGTTGTTGCAGGTGTGCGCAGAGTCGAAGGGAGTTCAAGACTTGAAGGTGTTTGAAGGTCTGCCGCAAGGAGTACGAGCAGGAGTTTTTCTGAAAGACTCAGAGTTGGGGAAAGCTCAGAAAGGATAAATCTTTCAAAGTCGTCGAAGGAAGCACAGGAAGCTTGTGCACTGAAAACAATGAGAAATCATTGCAAGTTGGGTCGCAGGTGATTGAGTGTCGTGGGAAACCACTTTGGTAAGAAGTTGCAGACGTCCTTGAGAGAGGAAAGAACGGATGGTCGGAATTCTCTGTAGAGAATTCGCGAAGTCCCGTGAGCCGTTAGATCTCACGGAGGAGCAGGGGAGTTACGACGAGAATTCCCAAAGGTTCTAAGCTCAGGAGAAGTAGAGTCGTCGATCCAAGCTAGTTAGTGGACGGTGGATCACTCGCGAAATCGCCTCTCGGGGTTTCGTGAGTTGAAGGGTCGAAGTCTTGGCATCAAAGTCCGTGAACTTGCGAAACGCGAAGTCGCGAAGAGTTGAAAGGATGATGTGGGGCCATAGAAGTCAGCGAGGTGGACAAGTGGCACACTGTCGACGTATAAGTCAATTGAGTGAAGTCCCAAAGCGGTGAAAAGTCTAGTTGTGGGGCCAGCGCCGGGAACCGTGTCAAAATTTGACATTTTGGGATTTCAGGAAACAAAATATCGAGATTTCGGGGTTCATGGAGCAGGGTTGTATATCATCGCAACTCGCGAACTCGCGAAAGCCTAAAAGTCGGAGTTGATATCGGAGTTTCGGAGTTTCGGGATTCGGGGGTCTGAGTGACCAGGCGCTCGACCACAGGATTCGTGATATTGCGAAGTCCGATTCCCCAAAGCGTGAGGGAGGAATCTCACGAGGGTTCACTGTGGGTGCATATTTCCCGAAAGGGAAATAGAAGAGCGGTTGTTGAGAGCTCTTCGGACCAGTATAAGGGAAAAGATCCTGTGTACGTAACCTTCCGACCCACAGGTTGAGGAGGGGTTGCGTCATATTCAAATCTGCCTTAGTGCTAACTCCCTTCATGTTCACTGAGCAATCATTGACCAACTCATCGATTCTTCTCTTGGTTCCAATGGCTAGATGAACCAACCAAGACTTCTCATGCTTACATTTCTTCAACTTAAATCTTTCAACTATATTAGGATCTATATATCTATGACTAGCTCCATAATCAATCAAAATAGTTATGGGATGATTATCAATATTACATTCCACCTCAATCATGTGGGTTGATAGTCTGCTTGTTTATTGTCCAAGGCTGCATAAATCCTTGGCATGCTCTTGCCCATGTCTTTCACTGTATCAACTTCCTGAATGCTATGCATAATCCTTGTCCTATCTCTGTTGTGAGGACAATCTTTATACATGTGGTCTCCCTTGTTAGAATATTTCGATGTGCTCGTTATACCATAGACAATATCATTATTGTCACCCAACCATAGGCACACAACCACCCTCGAGCACCATAACCTTTTCTAGATAGAATGATTCTAGAAGCAACACTAGAACCAACAGATAACCAAGAGAGTGCATATTTCTCCAAATATAGCTCACCAAACAGAAAGTCCCAAGGCTACAATGTAAGAACAATACTCAACTGTTGCAATTGCAGTTGCACTCACAAAGAATATCACCAAGAATACTACCAAGAGATACTAGAAGTAGGGAGCATATCTTAGGTTAGATAGCACTAGAGAGAGAGAGACCAATAATCACCCCAAAAGATGTCACTTTCCTTCCATCCAGTTGCAACTCCAAACTCGCGCTACACTTGAGAGAGTGAGTGAGGTGAGTGAGTACAAATGAGCTAGATAATCTCTTATTTATATTGGTTCTTATCACTTGTTTGGGCCGACTTGTCCTTTTAGAATCTAATACTTTAATATTAATTATTTTACTAACCTGACTCGTCTTCTAAGGTTTCTATACATCTGTTTAGGTTTTCTCTTTCTTTCAGAATATTCTATTCTAGCCAAAGGTTACACATGTAGGTTAATACCTCCTACAACTACCTTAATATTAACACTCCCTCCTATCTAGGGAGGTATTAACTATAATGGTCTCAAACAGATCCATCCATTTCACATGGTATGGATAAGGTTTACATACTCTAGCAGACCATCCCACAGGTAGCATCATCATAGCCACACAAGTTATCTCATAATCACGCAGATCAAGTCACGAGCATCATCATCACTATCCATCTAGCTGACAATCACCTCTAACACTATTGGTTGGCACACTAGCCTAGGAAACACCTTCAACACTACTGATAATCTCCATGGCAATCTAGTAGTAGTACACAGTTGCTACAATGCCATCAAATAGATCACAACAGTGTCGATCCATAGTAGTACACAACTACTATCCAGTGGTACACAACCACTCCTAATAGCGCACAACTACTAACTAGTGACATACAATCACTACCAGTGGAACACATCCACCACCGTAGTACATAACTATTGTCCAGAGACACACAATCTCCATTATAATCAACTAATAGCTACACAAGCTATCACCATGCAGTACAATAAACTCTTGGCATCAAATCATATCATCGTCTGCATCATCTCTCGAGGCCATACTCCATCTGAGTAATTAGGCATGATGTTGAATAAGTCATGTGCTAGACTTAGCACACTCAACAGAGTGTCTCGCATAAGTCACTCACTCAACAGAGTGTTACAAGGACCATTCTGCTAATCCGAACATACGTCCTAGAAGAATAGTTGTCCCAGTAAATGTTGAATCTCTCCAATGTATCATCTCTAAGTCGTACTAGCATGATGTGAATGCATCGTATCTAAGTTGTACTGGCATGATGTGGAGTACCATCTACATCATCTCTCAGTTGTACTAGCATGATGCGAATGCATCATATCTAATTTGTATCGGCATGATGTAGATCAATGTCTTTGAATCATCTCTATGTTGTATGATCATATCTAAGATGTATTGGCATTATGCTCTACATCATATCTAAGTTGTACGAGCATGATCATATCTAGCATGATGCAAATCATCTGCATCATCTCTAAGCTGTATGATCATATCCAAGTTGTACTAGCATGATGCTATGCATTGTATCTGAGTTGTACTAGCATGATCATATCTAGCATGATGTGAGTCATCTGCATCATCTCTAAGTTGTATGATCATATCTAAGTTGTACTAGCATGATCATATCTAGCATGATGTGACTCAGGCATACTCATCGTCTCTAAGCTGTACTAGCATGATGCTAATGCATCATATCTAAGTTGTACTAACAGGATGTGTCTCAAGACATCTGTATTGTATCTAAGTTGTACTAGCATGATACTGAAGCATCATATCTAAGTCGTACTAGCATGATACAGACCAACAATCTGTCAACCTGGACCATTCTCCACAGGGAGAATGTCTGTCCACCAAAACAGTGACTATCCATGATGCCATATATCAACACTCCCTCCCAACTAAGGAAGTCATCTCCTCCCTTTCAACCAAGGGAGCAATCTCCACGAGTCCCAACTTGTCCCTCAAGTATGCAAACTTTATCTTGGACAGAGGCTTCGTCAAAATATCAGTTCTCTTCTCATCGATGGAGATGTATTGGAGAATCACTTATCCCTTCTGGACTTTATCATGGAGAAAATAGTACTTTATCTCAATGTTCTTCGACCTGTCATGGAACATGGGGTTCTCTGAAAGCTTCAGACAACTCTGATTATCACAATGTATCACAGTTGAATCTAGCACCTGATCAAATAGTCCAGAAACCAGCTTATCGATCCATATTGCTTCCGTACAAGCGTCACAAGCTGCAATATACTCTGCTTCTACAGTGCTGAGTGCAACAGACTTATGTTTCCTAGTAGCCCATGATATCATAGCAGAACCCAAACTGAAACATATACCAGAAGTACTATTTATATCATTTGCACTCCCTGCCCAATATGAATCAGTAAATCCATGCAGTTGTACATCACTGTTTGAGGCATATCTCAAACCATAATTTAACGTCCCATGAAGCTATCTCAAAATGTGCTTTGCATCTATCCAATGCTCATGTCTAGGTTTCACCTGAAACTGGCTCAACATGTTTAAGACAAAGCAAATGTCTGGTCGGGTATTCACCAAATACATCAATGAGCCAATCAATTGTTGGTACAGGGACGAGTCTACTAGATCAGAGTCTCTCAGCTTCTTCAAATCTGTCACCATGGGAGTTGTCATGGATTTGCAATCCATCATCCCAAACTTCTGAAGGATATTTGCAAAATACTTCCCTTGCCACAGAAAGATTTCACCACGCTTTTGCTATACTTCTAGTCCCAAATAATAATGCATGAGACCAAGATCCTTCATATAAAATTCAGAGGTTAACTCTTTCTTACACTGAATAATGAGAGGCTCTGCACCTGTCAGAAACAAATCATCAACATATAGTAGCCGAATCACATGTGCATCATTCACAACCTTGTAAGAAGGATATGGATCAACATAGCTCTTGGAAAATCCAAGTCTCGTCGAGTAACTGTCAATTTGTGCATACCAAGCTCTTGGAGCTTTCTTGAGTCCATACAAACCATTCTTCATACATGGGTTTCTCTTGGGTGTACCTCAAAACCTTGAGGTTGCTCTATGTATACTTCTTCCTCAATTACTCCATTGAACAAAGTGGTCTTTACATCCATATGATATAAACTCCAACCCATGGATGTTGCAAGAGATGTGATGGCTCTAATAGAGTTGTATCTCGCAACTGGAGAAATCGTCTCATCATAGTCTTCTCCCTCCTGCTAGGAGAACCCTCTAGCCATGAATCTTGCCTTGTATTTATCGATACTCCCATCTACTGCATGCTTTATCTTGTAAGCCCATTTTGAAGTGACTACATACTTTCCTTAAGGTCTAGGTACAATTTCCCATACATCATGATGGATTGATATTCTTCCATCATAGCTTCCTTCCATTCTTTCTTCTTGAATGCTTCTTCAAAGGTGGAAGGTTCTGCATTGAGATGTTTTGGAGAACATGTAGTTTCTTCCTTGGGACCTTCATGTTCTTCTTGATCGTTGGGATCCATGGAATCTTCTATACATTTCCTGAAGCCAATATTTTCATCAAAAGTCACATCTCTGTTGATTTCAACCTTTTGTTGACTTGGGACATAGATTCTGCAAGCTTTTGATGACTCACGATATCCAACGAATATGCCCTTATTTCCTGAAGGTTCCAACTTATTTCTTTTGTCCTTGGGAACATGAATATAGACATGACAACCAAAGAACCTCAAGTGTTCAACACTTGGCTTCTTTCCAAAGAAAGCTTCTTCTGGAGTCATGTTCTTCAATATATGATGAAGACTTCTATTCTGACCATATATGACTGTCATAGATGCTTCTCCCCACAGAAACATGGATAGATTCTGGTCATTCATCATTGCCTTGATAGATTCTTCAATGGATCGGTTCTTTCTTTCTGCTACACTATTTTGTTGAGGATTGTAGGGAGTAGTGAGCTCCCTCCTAATCCTGACCTCTCTGTAGAATGTCTTGAAATCATCTGAGGTGTACTCTCTCGCTTGGTGAGGAGGTCGACATTGGTCCACACACATCTGAGTGAACGATGTCCAAAACTTATTTTGCTTACCACGCTTCCTTTAGAATTGGTACTTGGTGAGATCACCTCCCTCATCACTTGATGGGGTCATCTGCTCCATGTTTGCAACTGTCATTCTAGCTCCTTCTCAGAGCTATCGCTTGTGACCTGCCTAGAACAAGAACAACAAGAGAAAAAGTATTTCCAATAACATTTTCATAAGAACATATATATGGTAACAAGGATCATAGAATTACTAAGGTGACCTACCTGGGAACAAGAAATGTCTCCTATAGGAGATGTTAGTTCATTTGCAAACAAGTGCAATAATCATCTATATCAATGCAACCAAGTATACCTAGCAGTAATATAACCTTTCAAAGATTGTTGTCACAACTATCAAACTTAATATGTGCAAATTAACAATTTGATCAATCAAACCTGGAACGTGGAGTCTCAACTGTTTGTTCCTTTGAATGTACTAAATCCAAGATCATTGCCTGGACAAGGTCTCTTGTACATTCCTTGCAAAACACACTCATGCTTTATTGTATGATATAACATGAAAAGCATATACAAGTGCATACCTTTGAAATTTGCAGCATCGTCAACTTGTCTTCTAATATGAAAATAGACACCAT
This sequence comes from Picea sitchensis, assembly GCA_010110895.2. Taxonomy (NCBI): domain Eukaryota; kingdom Viridiplantae; phylum Streptophyta; class Pinopsida; order Pinales; family Pinaceae; genus Picea; species Picea sitchensis. The sequence continues at coordinate 13,682 of SNQJ01S0045037.1, forward strand.
CTTGATAAGAAGAGGTTAGAAATTGAATAAAAAAGGTTCAATGATTAGAACAAGTTAGAAATCCTGAAATTTCAACTTTGACCACAAAATCAATTTTGACCAAAAGTCAATCTTTGACTTTGGCTTTGACCGGTCAACTTTTGACTTTTACTTTGACCAAAAACTCAAACTTGACGTTTTTGCTAGTTGAAGGTGCCAAGAGGTGCGCTAGGCTAAGGTGCACTAGAATGTCCAAGAATTAGGTCCAACGCTTCACTTAAGGTGCCCAAAGAGTTGGATTAGGATTTGTTGGAGCTGCAAAATCAGAAACCCTAGCAACAAATGCAACTGCTGCCACACCAAGCTTAATAAGGAACTACCACTCTACCTTCCAACAATTAGACTATCTTGAAGGTGGTGTGGGCCCATAACCTATTAGAATATTTCGATGTGCTTGTTTTACCATAGATAATATCACTATTATCACCCAGCCATAGGCACACAACCACCCTCGAGCACCATAACCTTCTCTAGATAGAATGATTCTGGAAGCAACACTATAACCAACAGATAACCAAGAAAGTGCATCTTTCTCCAAAGATAGCTCACCAGATAAAAAGTCCCAAAGCCACAGAACAAGAACAATACTCAACTACAACAGTTGCAGTTGCAGTTGCAGTTGCACTTACGAAGAATACCACCAAGAATATCACCAAGAATACCACCAAGAGATACTAGAAGTAGGGCGCATATCTTAGGCTAGATAATGCTAGAGAGAGAGATCAAGAATTACCCCAAAAGATGTCCCTTTCCTTCCTTGCAGCTGCAGCTCCAAACTTGCGCTACACTTGAGAGAGAGAGTGGGTACAAATGAGCTAGATCATCTCTTATTTATAGTGGTTCTTGTCACTTGTCTGGGACGACTTGTCCTTTTAGAATATAATACTTTAATATTAATTCTTTTACTGAGTCGACTTGTCTTCTAGGGTTTCTATACATCTGTTTAGGGTTTTTCTTGCTTATGGAATATTCTATTCTAGCCAAAGGTTACACATGGATGTTAATACCTCCCGCAACTACAATAATATCAACATCCCTCACATCCCCAACACTTGATAGGCTATTGTCTTGGCCTTTTCCCCAAGGAATTTGTCATATTAGGCTCACTTTGTGCTTTCTTCGCTTCCTAATATGACTCTGAGTTGTTCTTGAAGAAAGGTGGCTTGAATCCTTTCCTCCTATGATCCATATTTCCTTTCTTTTTGTCACCCCAGATTTTTTGAAAAGATGGCCTTCACTTATTCTACTCATATAAATACTTAGCTTTCCTTATGGCTTCCTTCGAAGTCTTGGGCTCATCAAACTGAATTTTATTCTTGTACAATAGTGGCAGTGCACTAAAAAATCTTTGAATTTTAACCTTCTCATATTTGATGAAACCCATTTACTTCAAAAGCTCCAGATTTTTTTTTTTTCATATTTCTCCATGGCCATGCTTGATCCGGATTATTTTCGAAACGAAATGAAAGCAGAGATATTACAATGAAATACACATAAATATTCCAGAAATAAAGAAATACAACAATACATGATTTCTATTAATGAAACAAAGGTACAAAGACTGTAAAAATACAGAGTGTAAGACTTGCTAGAATAGGGGCAGCTTTATCTCCGAGAAGAGATGTGACGGCTACACTCATTCACAAGAAGATGAGTACAATGAGGCTCTAAAGGCCTTTTTACAATAAACATGAATGTCAAAACCATAGACATCCAAAAACCTAACCCTAGGAGATGAAACGCCAAAAGTCACGTGGGCCCCATTGGGGTAAGTTAGTACATCAACTTCCCGGGGTTGTAACTTTTGCATACGATCTCTGTTTTAGGCGTGTGATAGCCCGTTGGAAAGGTATTTTCGAGAACTACACATTATGCCATCAAACTTTGAATTTATCTACAATTTGACTGTGGCAAGCCAAAAATACATTGTTTAGGGCCTCAAAACGGCCTCGAAAGTACATAAAGATGTACTGAAATGAAAACTGCCAAAATAGGCTAGTTGGACTAGATGGGCAGCCACCAATATTCACCTGGATGCTGTGTAGGGCTTCAAGACAGCCTCAGAAGTGCAGAACCTATATTTACAAAGAAGTGTCCCCATTACAGAGAAACATGCTGAACCAAAAACTGTCAAGATGAGCCAGTTGGAATTTGGAACTGGTGGGTGACCACCAATATCCACCTGGATCAGTCCTCCCCCCTTAGGAAGCAATGGCCTCCATTGCGTTGAGTTCCCGAGGAAGAGGGGAAAGCGTTTGTTGAATCTGAATCTTGGTGAGTTGCGTGCCTTGCTGGAAAAGTTGCGCTGCTTGGTCTGTGGCAAGCTGTCACGAACTTGTTGCTGGCGGGGTTGAATCTGTTCCACCAACATGTTGTCTATGGGCTTGACGGGGCATTGTGTAGGCACCATCATAGGTGAATAAACAATATCTTCTTTCTCTTCTACAATCTGCTTTTGCTAGATAGAAGGTGTTGAGGCTGCAATGGTTGCAGTGGCCTTCTGTGCATCCCTTGAACAGATTCTGAAGAGGCTGAATTTTGCAGTATGAGAGATCACCTCGCGGCACTATTTTTGTGGAACAATAGTCAGAACTACCTATGGTATCTTGTAGAGCTGACCCCATAGAGTGATAATGACACTATGAGGTCGAGACTCATAAACAACATGACGCTTCCACATATATGGTTGGCCCAAAAAAACAGCACAGACATCAAGAGGGGCAACATCACATTCTACCTCATTCTTGAAGGGTTGGATTCCATAGGACATGCGACACTGTTGGCTAACACGAAGATCTCATCCCTGGCAAAGCCACCCGATGTTGTATGGCTGTGGGTGTGGTGTTGTCGACAACCCCAACTGTTTGACGACCTCAGCTGAGATGAGGTTCTTCTGGCTTCTGCTATCAACAATGAAATGCAATGAGGTCCCCTTCACCCACATCTGTGAATGGAAGAGGTGCTCCCCCTTTTCAGGATCTGTTGGTTGAATTGTTGCGGTCGCGACAGTAGCAGTGGGGTCTGCGTTGATGATCTGTGTTTTTTCATTATTTTCTGGATCATATTTCGAATTAGGGTTTGGCTCCTTGTCTTTGATCTTGGCCACCAATGATTGTTTTGAGCGACATTCATCGGTGTTGTGCCAGGGGATTTTGTGGAAGTCGCACCACTTCCCAGTGTCATTCTTCATCTTTCCCTTACCCTTCTTTTCAAGTGTCTTGGGTTGGTTGTCAGGAGGTTGTTGGTTAGGGATGTCTTTATCGTGCTTTGGTTGTTGCAGATTTACAGACCCGAACTCTCGTTTGTTCTAGTGCCCAAATTTCTGCTCGATTTTGACAACATATCGATATGCAACTCCCAGTGATGAGATGTTTAAGAAATCCATTTCAGTTTGGATGTACCTATGCAGAGCCCCACAATATTTCAAAACCAGATGTCGCTCAGAGTCTTTGATACCCAACTTGGTATGCAAGGTATGGAAAGTATTTGTGAACTCCGACACTGTTTGGCCCTTCTCTTGTCGCAGTGTGGTCCATCTCATATACTAGTCTTCATAGTTATCAACAAGGTAATATTGTTCCTTGACCACATCCACAAAAAATCCCAAGTGGGATCGACCCCATATATTCCAGATTCCTCTATGTAACTTTGCTCCTAGTAAGTTTCCCACCAATGTTTGACATGGGGGAGAGCCTTGAGGAGTGCGAAGGTGATCTTTTCCCTGTTGGAAAAATTGTGAACAAAGAAATAACCTTCTAGCAGATTTAACCATTTTTCTACGACATCCACATCTATCTGATCTTCAAATACTAGAATATCAAATTTAACTTGTACCTTGAAGGGAGAAGTTCCTCCAAAGTGGTCGCTTGATGAATATGCACCTATTGTTATCGGAAGGCGTTGAAGGATGTGGGCAAAATTCTCCATCATTTCATCCCTCTGTCGCGTGAGAGATTGCTCAAACAACATGTTAATAGAATCTTCTGCTCCGCCATTTTTCTTTTCTTTTGCCATGGAGGGTTTCTTGGGCATGTGAGAGCGATTTTCCTCAAGAGAGACAAGCTCGAGACCCAACTTGCTATACTCAGATCTCGTCGGGGACATGCACTAAAAAACGATCAAGAGCAGCCTGCTCTGATATCATTGATCAAGATTATTTTCAGAACAAAATGAAAGCAAAGATATTACAATGAAATACACATAAATATTTCCAGAAACAAAGAAATACAACAATACATGGTTTCTATTTATGAAAGAAAGGTACAAAGACTGTAAAAATACAGAGTGCAAGACTCGCAAGACTGGTGGGAGCTTTATCTCCGAGAAGAGATGTGACAACTACTCTCATTCGTAAGAAGATGAGTACAATGAGGCTCTGAATGCATTTTTACAATAAAAATGAATGCCAAAACCCTAGACATCCAAAAACCTAACCCTAGGAGATGGAGCGCCAAAAGTCATGTGGGCCCCGTTGGGGTAAGTTAGTACATCAACTTCATGGGGTCGTAACTTTTGCATACGATCTCCGTTTTAGGCATGTGATAACCCGTTGGTAAGGTTTTTTCGAGAACTACACATTATGCCGTCAAACTCTAGCTTCGTGTAGATTTTGACCATGGCAAGCCAAAAAAACACTGTTTAGGGCCTCAAAACGACCCCGAAAGTACAAAAAGATGTACTCAAATGAAAACTGCCAAAATAGGCCAGTTGGACTAGATGGGTGGCCATCAATATCCACCTGGATGCTGTGTAGGGATTCAAGACAACCTCAAAAGTGCAGAACCCATAATTACAAAGAAGTGTCCCCATTACAGATAAACGTGTTGAACTGAAAATGGTAAAGATGAGCTAGTTGGAATTTAGAACGGGTGGGTGGCCACCAATATCCACCTAGATCAATGCTTCCTAATTTAAGCTCAAATAATTTTTTCATTTTCTTATCATAATGATGCTCTAACAAGTATTGCTGCTGGTAGTATTTCTTGAAATGCTTCCAAGAAATTCTCTTCTCATCAATATGCATGACTTGCTTCAACTAGTCCCACCACATCAAAGCTTTCCTTTGAAGATGATATATGACAATCCTTGCTTCCATATTTGATGAATAATTGTGTAGTTGTTAGTATTTTCTCATGCCCAACAATCAGGCTTCAACTTCTTCACCCTTCCTATGCTCTCCATCAGATGTTAGTGGCTTGAGCCTCTTGAGCTTTTATTACAAACTATGTAACTCAGGCCTTCTTCTCTGATGTTTGACAAGGGACCTACATGGATTGGTCTCTGATTATGACAATGTAGTAGCTCTTCTAGTTAAATGTCTAGGTGAATGGTGATGCCTGCTAACACTTCTTGAGTGTCTAAGCCCTCTGTAGTCATCCCTTATATCATGAGATATGTGCTTTTATGCATGCCCTGCAATGGTCGCATGTTTTATGTTGGGCTCCTTGTTGATTTGTTTTTGTAGGTTATTTAGACTATGTAGCAGATGAGAATTAATTTGGTTTTGCTCTTCTTAATATATGACCAACCTTTCATTATCTGCTCTATAGCTCTAGACTTCTCTTTGCAATATCTTCATCAACTCTACATGCTCCTCCTTGTTTCGATGTCCATTGGATCTTGTTTTTGCATTTCCCAAAGTGATATTTAATCCTTTGATTTCATCCCTATGGCTGTAAGAACCTTGTGCATCATCTATCTCTCTTGTCTTCATATTGCACTTGACCTATTATGCTTGTACCCCTAATTCTGCAAAAATGTGCAAGCAATAATTGTTGCTAGATAAAATTATAAGCAACTTTATTATACTCTACAATTTTGAAAACATTATGCTTAATCTTTGTCTCTTTTATGCCACCATAAAACATTTATTTATTTATGTATTGAGAATTTTGCTATTCATATTCCACTTTTGGATTCACAAATGGATTCTTCTCCTCAAAATCTTTCCAATGACTATTTTCCTGCTCAATTCTAAGCTTCGAGGAGGAAGTTATGGCATTTCGAAGTTGTCATTTCTACTCAATTATGCGCTTTTCTCATCGGTGGAATTTGGCTGAGAGGCCATCTTCTTCCACATGTTGAAGAAAATCTATCAAGAATCATGAAAACTTTTATATTAGGCACATATATTATTCTTGATTCTAAGCACACAACAACTAATTTAATGCTCCAGTCAAATTCGGTATTAATATGAAATTGACAACTTTGTCCATTTTATATTTTCTCCAAACATAGAATTTTTAGCAAAAACTACTATCTCCCAAAGAGAGAAAAACTGAGAGAACTTCGATAAGACAAAGTTGTTCATCTTGTTGAGGAGGTAAAATGTCGATTAAATAAAATTTTCTAGATTTATGATTTGGGGTCCCTTTTCCTCCTTTGAAAATCTCCAAAAAGTGGTCTAAAATAATGGATTTTGACATGTTTTAGCATCTCCATTCCAAATTCGTCGGAATATGGCCAAATGCTTCACTGGGTATTTTCAGGTTTGCTTCTAAGACTCACTGTAAACATTTCATCAATAATAGGGTCTTTGTCAAGGAGTACTACCCTGTTCTTTAAAAACTACTAATTCAAATTTTCTAGAAATTTGAAGAAGAACTGGCTAGTGGCCCCCATTGCCACTTCTGTATCCCTCTTTACTGTGGACATACCCACAAAATTCCATCTTATTTTGGGTTAATATGCTCATGATATGGCCAAAATAATATTTTGGCTGCAAACTTTGTTTTTTTTTTAAACACGGGCGATCATATACCGATGTGGCAACTAGTTGATGTGGCATGGAATGTGGTTGTTGATATGGCTTTGAGGTGCACTTGTCAGCGCCTGACATGGCCATGGCACCACCCTCATCAATGAGCTGAGCAATTATTCTATCGACGATCCCCAAAATTCTTCTTCCGTATGCAATTTGCGGAATTCTCCTTCCATCGACGATCCCCAAAATTCTTCTTCCATCTACGATCACCAAATTTGTCCATTGGCGAACTTCAAAATTTCTCGTCCATCAATGAAATTCAAATTTTTTCCATCGAAAAACTTCAAAATTTCTCCTTTGTCGACGAACTTCAAATTCTATCCATTGGTGAACTTCAAAATTCCTCCTTCCTCGGTGAACTTCAAATTTTGTCCATTGACAAACTTCAAAATTTCTTCTCCATCGACAAAATCCAAATTTTTTCCATTGGCAAACTTCAAAATTTCTCCTCCATTGGTGAAATTCAAATTTTGTCCATCAATGAACTTCCTCCATTGGTGAAATTCAAATTTTGTCCTTCAACGAATTTCAAAATTTCTTCTCCATCGACAAAATTGAAATTTTGTCCATCTCTAGGGTGAATATGCACTGTTGATCTCAAGATCAAATGTGATATGGGCCATAGAATTCACTAAGCTTGATAGCCACCATGAAAACACCAAACTTCATGCCGTGACCCTTTCCTTCTGCCACCATGGCCTTGCCACTCCATGTCATCACCTGTACGAATTTTTTTCAATAAATTTAAAATTTACCAAAAATTTATAATTTTTCCCAAAATTGTATTTTTCGGCCAAAAAGTTTCTTTTCTTTTGTTGCCATGGAAGCTTTGGATTTAGCTTCCCATGGTCGAATTTGACCATGTGCCTATTAACTCGACATCCATTTACTGAATTATGCATATAATTTGCCCAAAAATTGGGGATTTCACTCCGATTTCATAGTCTTCCCCAATTTCAGCGTAGAGTGAAACTCTACTAAAATGAATTTGCCAAATTCGTGGTGGTCTTTGGCTTAGATGGATTTAGTGTTGAAACCTTCGCTATGATACCAATTTGTAATGCATCAAACTCTTATGTTGGGCCACATTAGTAACAAAATCGACTTAATACTACTCTTATACTATTTTAATATGAATGCATGCATGCAACATAATAAAACGTTCATGCAACCATTGATAATTTAAAATTCATGAATGCAAACTGTTTAAACACACATAATGACATTCAAACACATAAGACACATAATAAACACAACATTCAATTATAACATTAAAACTGTAAATAAACAATGATCAAAACACTTATATTATAAATGTTTACACAATCGACTATAGACGTTGGACGTTCCACCCAACCATAGACTCGGTTGCTCTAGTTCTCTCAACAATAGGTCGTCATCGAGTTGGGGCTATGTGTCCACAAGGACGACATGGTCCTATGGCTGGCTAATGTCCACTCTAATAGCCCATTTACCCAGTAAATTAATATTGATACAATTCCTACAACGATTCCGATCGTCCAACTCTCTTCCCCATCAGTCTGCACAACCCAAGGGATGAGATTTCATTCTCTGCATTGCATCCCCTCAAAAAATCTTCATCCTATCTAAGGCTCCAACACAGACTGGCCAGGAATCCCTCAGTTGGGGGATCTAGGAAATCCAACTGCGACAAAAGTGCTCACACCAACCATTACACAGGCTCTTGGGTTATTTTTTAGCAGAAATTTATTTACAAGCATGACAACCTCATTCCTAGCTTCAACAAGATGTCTTCAATACCCACTATGAATGCCTACTCTTTCCCAGCACTGAACTTTTGTTTTTCCTCACTCTTACTATTTAGAAATATGCTCTCTTCTCCAATGATTGTTTGACTCACACTTTTTTCAAAATGATTGTACTCTGCCCATGTTGTTTCTCACTCAATCTCTTACATGCATATAATGACATAATTCTCATCATGAGTGTACTCAACCCACGCTGTCATAACTAGGTGAGTGGACTCTCCTACCCAACACCTTACATGCATTCAATGATTAGCTTTAATAAGTCAAATGGGGTAAATATTTAATAGCAAAAAGATTTATGAATGTGGTATATGACTCTATGCATATGAAATTCCTTAAAACCCCCATTTTAGCCCTCTCTCTTGTGAAATCATAGCCCCGCCATGACTTTGATCCATCTATACCCAACGATACATTTCATTTTTATTATTTTCAATGTAAAATTGGTTTTTAACCATTCATCACCTATAAAATTATACATTTTTAATTTGAAAATAAAAATAGGTCTCACAACACTCATCATCTTAACATTGTATCGTTAAAGGTAAAAACATAACCTTATCCACTAATACAACTTCAAACCTCATAAAATGAATGAAAAATGTATCAAAAATGAATGAAAAATGTATCAAGTTTGCAGTCATATACTTTACATGGAACGTTTTGGGATTCGGATTACACTTGTGTTTTTTTTGAGACGAGATGCACAAATTACATCTCATCACATTCACTCGTTCCGTGGTAAAATACCTGGTCGAAGTCGATCTCAAGTTTTTCCCACTTTGGATCTTGTTACCAAATCCCAATGGCCCACTTGGGGCTCTCCCGATGATAAATTCAAATCGTATGTCACATGTTCATTGTCGTCGAGTAAGCTGTGATTAAATTTGCCCATGCGTGGGCTTGAAACTCCGCTAACCGATTAATTTGGGAGGAGATCTAGGCACAGCGTGTATACCTAACAAAGAAAAATAGAAACTTGATTCATCATCGCAGATTCCCCAAGTGGGCTGCTGCCTTCCCGAAACTCATCCATCCGAGTGCAGTGGGTGGAATCCATAAGAAGTATTTGGGTAAATTGCATGTTGAATGTTGAGAGCTCTCTGTGCCTTCAAAATTGAAAATCATGGCGAGAGATTACGGTGAAGAATGGGGAGAAACTATGAGAATGGTAAACATGACATGCATTTCATGCAAAGACGAGTATACCACAAGTTCTGCTGGCACCTGCAGAGAGTGCTACGAGGAGGCGAGCGAGACAGAGGAGGAACTCAAGAAGGAAATTGAGGAGCTCAAATCCAGAATTGCATTCCTCAAGATGTGGGCATCAGAGGCCATGCTCGATGACTACACCGATGTCAGTCTTCAACTGTCCGATGGCTCGAAGATCAAGGCCCACAGGGCTGTTTTGGTTGGTATTCATTCTCATTCTCCCCTAAATATAATTTTCTTTCCCCTAAAATAATAAATACCCTGTTATAATAGGCAACCAGTTCTTGGTTAGTTGGTTAAGCGGGTTTTTCACACCTTACGAAGATTCAAATCCTCTCCCCTAAATATAATTTTCTTCTCCTAAAATAATAAATACCCTGTTACAATACGCAACCAGTTCTTGGTTAGTTGGTAAAGCGGGTTTTTTCACACCTTACGAAGATTCAAATCCTCTATAGACATGTTCCTTAGATTCAAATCCCCTATAGACATGTTCCTTTTGTGGGCAGTGTCGCCTGTGCAAGTTGGCTGTTTTATACGGCTGGGACTAGGTGCAAGTCCTAGGTAAGTTTGGCATAATAGATACCCTACTAGGTAAGTTTGGCGCACTTATGGCTTCCTAGCCGAAGGATCTTTGTATAACGTTGTACATTCTCTACATTCCATTGTAATAGTTGCAAAATGGGGCAGGGTATGTTTACCCACAGTGATAATAGGAAGCATCTTGGCAAAAAGAGAAAGAACTCTGCAAACCTCCCTAATTAGCTTCTAGGTCCAGTGTGTCCTCCCATGGTTTCAACTCTTTTTATTGACTGGCATAAGATTCGAAGTCTAGGCGGCTTGTGACAAATGGGTCATGGGCTTTGAGCATATAGGACACATGATAGTGAAATTGTATGCTCATCTGATCTTTTCGGTCTTCCAAGTAGATGGAAGCATTGTTAGTGTTCATATTAGGTTAACTGCATTATATACTGTACAACCACA
>SNQJ01S0045037.1:24702-43142 GCA_010110895.2 Picea sitchensis
TAGAGTCTTAGAGTAATGAATACCAACAAAGCAATAGACAAGGAAGGGTTCCATGCCGAGCTCTTCATGCATGATCATGCTTTGGACAATCACTTAGCCACCTGTTCAATCATGTTGTCCGTACAACCTACAAGTTTCCCATAGACTTGGTCCCGGTCCCAACACACTATTCACCCAATCCCCAAATAGAGTTCTAGTGCAAATCCTAACAACTACAAAACTATCATGGTTGGCCACACTTTTTCGAAGCTCTATGCTACCATTCTTCATTTGAAGCTTTTTGAGGAGCTTGAGTGGAAACACCTTTGAGCTAGAGTACAGGTTGGGTTTCAAACAACACATCAGACCATATATTCTCACACTCCAAGCCATCATTGAGGAGGTGAGACAGACTTTTAGAAAGCTTTTGATTCTGTCCCGCAAGAGGCCCTATTCCAAAGGCTCAAAGCCATCGACATCTTCGAGACCTTATTGATTTCCATCATGCGTCTGTATGAGTCAGTCCTTGGCCATCTCCGCACAGATCACAGTGTTCAATTTTATTAGGGGTACTTGGGGTCAAGCATGGGTTCCCTTTGACCCCCAATTTTTTTGGGATCTATATTGATGAGTTGGAATCCTTCCTACATGAGCATATCTAGGAGGAAGAGGGGTGCCTTCTTAACCAGGTTTTGAAATCTATTCTAGTTTTTTCCGATGATGTGATCCTCTTGGCCTCATTCCCAGAGGGCCTGTAGAGACAGCTAGATGCTTTGGCCCTATTATGTGACCTTTGGGAGTTGATGGTTACTTGGGTAAAACCAAGGTCATGATCTTCAACGACTCGAAGAAGGTTCTCTCGAATTGTCATTTCCTTTTTAGAGGGGAGGAGATTGAGATTATCAACACCTATACTTACTTATGGTTGCAATTTTCAAGGCCTTGTTTGAGTTTGAGGCATGCTCTTTATCCCTGGCTCAAAAGGGGCTATAGGTCCTTAGCTCTTCTCAAGAGACAACGTTTCCATCACCATTTTTAGGACATTCCATGCAATATGTCTCTCATGGACACCCTCATCTGGCTCACAGTTCTTTATGGTTTAGAGGTTTGGGGGCCCTGTTTACTAGAGTCTGATTGGGCCTCTGTCCAGAGAGTGCAGACTCTTCTCCTTCAATGCATTATCAGATGTAAATAGATAGTCCCTCCACCCATCATCCTTGTAGAGTTTGGGGCCCAACCCCTCCAACTTGAGACTTTGTTCAACTTTATTTCATTTCTACATCGTGTTTGAAGTTTCGTCGACTTGGTGAAGAGTGGGATTGGTATCCTTATCTAGTCTACCGTTCATTGGAGTCCATTGCTTTGGCGAGCTCTCCGGGTCGTGCTAAGTGTAGGCTTGTGGGGGTCTCAGATCTTCTAGAGTCTATGGGTATTTTGAGTGACCAACTTCCTCCATTTAGATACTCCCTTGATGCACCGAGTTGCCTCTTACCTAGTAGGCAAGAGTTGAACAGGATTATTTGGGATGACTTCTCTAGGCAGTGCTTACAGGTTATGTCTGAAGATGCCCTTCTACATTGGGCACTTCACGGAGTCGAGGGAAAGACTCATTGTTTGGCCTCCCTACACACATCGTCATTGGATGCATGCTGTTCGTATTTCACTGGGCCAATTTAGAGTGGGCTTGCATGGACTATGGGTGGAGGTGAAGCTCTTGCTTGACCAATTAGATAGGATCTGCTGGTTGTGCCATCTTTGGGAGGTTGACACAGAAGAGCACTTCATTTTCCGCTGCCCCATCTATTATGTGATCTGAGGATGGTACCATTGTCTATTCAGGGAGTTACAGACCCTTTCCAGTTTCTTTAGGTACCCTAGTCAAAGATGCTTGGCCTTATACATGCAAGAGGCCCTCAAGCTTATTTCCCATACTCTCCAACCACCCCCTAGACTAGTTTCCACCTGGATGATCATGTCCTTTTTTTTGTTGCTCCCATCTGCCAGGGGCACCAAGAAACAGATAGATAGCGGCCTTGATTTTGATTTCAGATTAGGGAGGGCTTGTGGAACTATCCCCACCTCGCAGTGGCCTTAGTGGCATTGTTAGTTCCAGATCCCATACCAGCAGTTAGACGAGATCACCCATGCCCCAACAGTGGTCAACCTCTTCCAGGTAGCAGTGTAGTACACAATCCATATCCTCCTCCAGGCCCTCTTTCGGACAGTCTTCTAGCCTGAGTTTTCTCCACTCAATCTCGGATGTTAGGGGAGCTAGCTCTAGTGGATCTTGATATGCTATCATAATTTGCACTCGAGATTTTGGATCCATGCATTGTACATCCTTCTTCCAGATACGCCCTTCGCTTTTGGAGTTTGGTTCTCAAGTTTTGGATCCATGCCCATTGTACATCCTTCTTCTAGATATGCTCTTCGCTTCTGGATTTTGGTTCTCAAGCTTTAGCTGAGATCCACACTTTACTTTCTGCTTCTTGCTTTCTATAGGAGCCATCTTTGCACTCCCTCTTTGTATTGACGTCATTGCATTTGGCAGTCCCATTGGCCTACTTCAGTGGTCATTTGTTGGCCAAAATATCTCTTATTTTCTGTGGATAAATTTCCTTGTTTATATCTTATTAATATTAGAATCTCATTTGGAAGCTTCAAGGCTGCCATCTTGAATTTATGTATTGAATTTCACCTAGGGTTTAGTATTGGAATATGGTATGTTTTCAGGCATTATGACTGTTTGGGGTATAGTGCCAAATTGTTTAGGGCTGATCCAGGTTTTGATTCATGGATATTTGATTGCATGTTTGATACTTATGTCTAAGTCAGTCTGTTTATGACTCTAAGCATGGAGATTGGTGGATGGCCTCTTGACAGGTTGGAAAGTACTGAAAGTCCTTTGAGTCCTTGTGCAATGGGGCCAAGAGTCCCATTTGAGCATTCAGGTGAGGTTTTTTTTTCCAATGAGACCATGTAATTGGTGAAGCTGGCAAAAGTCCTTTAGCCGAGGCATGATGCTTAAAGTCCTTTGCACAAGGCAAGGTTTGCATCTATACCACAGATGCACATTTGCATGGGTGTTCCTTTTGAAAGATGCTTTTCCAATCTGGATGTTCTCACTGGAAGATAGGATATAGCTCTTTGGCACTTTTGATCATTATCCGACACAACTATATTCTCAAAAAGTGTTATGCATTTTAGTTTTGAGAAAAAAATCGTGCTTAGAGGTAACCTATAAAATAGTAAAAAGCATAGTAAGAAAAACTGGTAGAGAGAAAATTGAATTTCTTTATAATATAATTTTTTTTCTGAGCCAAATAAATCTGTTGTTTTGTTAATTTTTTAAACTAATTTCTATTTTTCCCTAAGCCAAATAAACAAGTTTTATTGTAATTTTTTTATTAATTACTATTTTTCCCTGGGCTAAATAATCATGTTCTGTTGTAATTTTTTTATTAATTACTATTTTTGCCTCGGCCAAATAAGCATGTTGTTTTCTTGTAGTGAATGCATTGAGACACAAACATGAAACAAGGTTGCTGGCTTGATACAGTTTTCTCTACACTTGACATTTAACCTCAATCTATTTGAGTCTGCTCAACCTGATCCTATCATTTTAAGAACTTTATTTCTCTATATGGTAAGCAAAAAACAAGAGAATGCAGACGAAAAAATAGAAACAAAGATGATTGGATGTTCAAAATAAGACATTAAGATGTATATATTTTCCACGAGTACATATATATCACCTTTTTACCTTTTTCCTTTTTTTTCTTATCAACCAGACTGTACTCGTTTGGGTCTTACTATTTTCCCCTTTTTCTCCAAATATCGCTAATAGGATGACAAACTGTTATGCACATTGATACCACTTGATAGCAGAGAGTATTTTGGATTTGGAAAACTTTGTCTGAAATTTCATGTGTTGCATATTATATAGCCTGAGTGGGCCTAATGGTTAAGAACATGTGTTTCCTCTTAAGAGGTCACATGTTCAAATCCAGAGGGGGGTAGGGTATGTATACTTCCATAGACTTTACCGGTCAAATTGCTGGGCGGAGGGGGTCTCATACACCAATTTGGTGTCTGGCTTGGCCTTGACCTTAAAAATAGATTATTATTATTATTATTATATGCTCAAAGCCTCCGTGAAACCTTCTTTCATTCAAGTTGAAGTTATAGGCTTCACATTCTTTTGAATTTTTTGTGAAAACCATGTAAACTACTTGGATTAGTTATAGCCCTGAAAGCCAAGGTTGATTTTGTTTCAGCTTCCTGCATCTGGATTTTGAACCCAATGGAAAAATGAGAATTAAAAATTACAGGTTTTTAACTTTTTACTTGGTGATTCTAAAGGCAACTGGGTATTGTATGAAAACTTGTTTTTCTTCCTTTGCTTTTGTTGATACTGTATTTTATCAACTGTTCGTCTATGCTACATCTATAAGTCATGTGCATGTTAAATTTTAGCATAAGATTTAATATATGTGAGCTAAACAGACAATCTGTTAACTTTGTCCAGCTTGAATAGCTCTCCAAAGATTATTTTACTGTGTATGTACTATGAATTCAAATGACATTCTGCTCTTTTATACCAGGTTTTATTGCTTCATGCACAAACTTACCCATATTTTGACCTTTTATGGCTGCATCAGATTAGTAAGTCGCCTGTTTTCAAGGCAATGCTAGAGAATGAAATGGAGGAGAACAGGACTCGTACAATAAAGATTACAGATTTTAGCTATGAAGTTCTCCGCTCATTTGTGCATTACCTATACACAGCTGAAACTTTTCCAGATGAGCAGATGGCTTATGACCTGCTGGTTCTGGCAGAAAAATATCAGGTTAAGCACCTGCGAACTGTTTGTGAAAAGTTTATAACATCAAGGGTGAACAATGACAATGCAATTATGAGCTTTGCTTTTGCTCATCAGCATAATGCGAAACATCTTCGAGAGGCTGCATTGTCCTTAATTATTGAGAACATGAACACCTTGACAACAAGGGAAGAGTATCATGAGTTGGTTGACAAGGATCCAAGATTGGTGGTGGAGATTTACGAATCCTATCTATCCAAACAAGTTAATACTGCCGCAAAGGAGGCTACATCAATTTGTTAGGTAAATTTAGTTCCATCGGTCGATGTTGATTTGTGGATTCCATCTGAAAAGTTCGTTAGTTGATTTCCTGTTGGATGCATAGGGAACTTGGGAAATTGGAAACTAGATCAGATATTTAAACAGATCGTTATAGGAGAAATTGAGGGAAATCCGTGTTGGTTATTCTCGTTTGCATGTGTCTATTGTTGTAATATTGTTCATGTTTATGACCTCCCCCATGAATTTCTTATCCTATGATGTGCAGCCAATGCTACTTGTCTGGAGCATCTTTGAAAGACAATGCAGTCAATCAACAATATTTGCTGAGCCAGAAAGTTGCAGTGTGAGTGGAAGCACTTGAAATATCGACAATAGGCATAAAATGAAAAAAACGGCATAAAATGAAAAAAACTATGGCACAGGCTAATCAAGAGAACTAAAGACCAAGTTTCCAGTGGTCCAGATGTATATAGTATAGATGGTATCAATCGATACTGTTCATGTTGCTGATTATACCATTTGAAGTGGCTTCAATTCTGACGCCTTGTGTATAACCCATTCTGTTTCAGTTTATTAGGAACGCTGATGTTACATCCAAAACATGATGGGACATTTTTATAGCTTTTTACAGTCTAATTATCTGGAATGCTAATGTTACATCCAAAACATCAGGAGATTTTCTCAGGAGGGATGGGACATTTTTATAGCTATTTACATTCTAAAACTTGTCTGGTTGTTCTTTTTATCTTTGATTGTCGTTATATACTTCATACACATAATTGCACATTTCATGCAAAATAAAATTTTGATTTATAAATGCTGCATCATGGTCTATTGGAAGAAATGATATCACAAATTAGTTGATAAAAGAAATAGTTAAAAAGAGCATTGGCTAAACGTTTTACCTTTTGGGTTTTTTGGCCGGAATCTGGCGATGTGAATCTGGATAAAATCTCTATTTTCTATTGTTTAAATTGCATTTTTGAATGCATAGATGGATTAAGCATGCTGAAAAACTCTGGAGCATTTGGATTATACAAACTTAGCCACTCAAATCTGCAGATCCAATCATTTCTCACCAGATTTCGGGCAAAATCGAATGGAAAAATTTGCCGAAAAACTTCCAAAAAGTAGAACGTTTAGACTACTACCTTAAAAAGGTTCAAGTTATGCTCAAAAACAGTAAATAGCTGAAGTAATGTGTGTGTTTATACTCTAAACTTTTTGTTCCTTGGACAAGGACTCAAATTACTAGTCATCTTTGGTATTAAAATTTATTTAACTTAAATTTAGTTTCAAGGAACACCCATCTGAGGCCAAGGTGGATATCAATCTGGTTAGTTTGGTGAATTCATCAATTTAATAATTTGGATAGTTTAATATCTTTCTCACACACAAACACACCCCCACCTTACTTCATTACGCGACTCCATTAGCAGATAGGTATGAAAACTACTTTCTATGAAAAACTAACTGCTCAATAAAGGATAGAGGGGTATGATAAAATTTATATGTGATTTGCTTTCTGGTTCTATTGTAATGCATTTTTGAATTGACGAGTCATGATAACCTTTTCTTCAATAGGTGATTATCGCTTTGTTTTGTTATATTTACAATCAAGAGGCCAATATCTTACTTCATGCTAATGGTGAATTTTTAATGCATCAGATGATTTTTAATGCATCATATGATGGCGCTTTAGTTGAAATATTGGTTGCATGGTAGAGTGAGGTTTATAAACACTACATGAGGGTCTCTATTGAAAAAATTGATATCACAAATCAAAATAAGTTAATAAAAGAAAAACTTAAAAAGGTTAAAGTTATGCTCAATGGTAAACAAAAATAATGCTTGTGCTTATACTCAACCTTTTCTTCCTTGGACAAGGACTCAAAGCACTAACCATGTTTGATACTCTCTGTTACACCTTATATTGTATCGGGTTCCACTTTGCGGTTTTCATCACATTGATGGAAATTTGCTATTGGAGCTATTGGACCCATTTGGGGGGATTCATCTTCATGGAGTCTCTTATCTCCATGGCATCATATCATTTGATGGAGGTCTTTGGTTGGGGGAGTCTCACTTCTCCTTGGTTGGATGATTGTGCTTGCTACTTGGTGGTCTTCCCACATGTTCTTGCCTTGTTGATCACGTGTTGGTTGCACTTTTGATAGATGTGGAGCATACCATCTTATTATGGTGGTTTGATATATATGCTTATCTTGGATATGGATGAAGGTTCTAGCCCTCCAAGGGGTTAGATGGTGGTGGTAGGAGGTAGATGTTTCATGACATTGTTGTTGATATTTCCTAGTGACTTGGTGGGTTGATATATGGTGTTGGTGTTGTTATCCCCGATTTCTAGGGATAACTAGGAGATCATGTCTCGAGGCTCACAGGTCTTAGACATGGAGTACCGAGAGCAGGATTGACCTGAGCATGGCCCTGGAGGGCCCATCTTTCTTCTTCTTCATCAGACTTGTCCTGTCAGCAACAACAACATCTATCACCTTCGGCTTGAACTTGTATCGAAGAAGACTCTTGCTCATCACCTTCGACTCTTGGACTTGTATCTGAGAAGACTCGTTCCATGAGGTAATTGGTTCGTATCATGGTATGTGTCATATTTGGATCATTATAACCTTTAGATATATGCATCAAATTCCCTTTCTCAATTTACTGCTTGGATCTTACATTAACCCACTTGACCATGGTTGGGATTGGCAGTACCCTAGCAAGCTTGTACCCATAGTTTTGGTTAGCCACTGTGGGGATTTTAGCGCTTTACTGCTCGTCTCTATCATATCATCACTCTTACATCTTATCTTCCACTCATCTATCCTATTCCTCTAGTCTAGCCATTAGAATGACTGTTTGTGGCTACACCTTATTCAGGAAGAAGGGGGCCAAGCACCCGTGAGGTAAAAGCAATGATAAGAGATAAGATGTAAAAATAAAACCTAGAGATGCCTCTACCAAGGATCCCCAATAAGGCAATAAAAAACCTCTCTTAACAAGAAACAAGAGGAACTCGAAGAAAATAAAACAAGACCCAGCTAAGAGGATGGGGGGTCTCACCCATTATGTTCATGGGTACCTAACAAGATGACCTCACGCATTATCCGGGTTACCACGCCGTATAAAGGACCTTTGGTTGCATGGTTGAGGGAAAGGGGTTCTCATCACTAGCCATCCTTATCATCTCTGTGTGAGTACTCCTTGTGGGTAACATTGTCACTGGTCACCACGCCAAGGCAATGTCTTCTAGTTAGGGGACCTGAAATAAAAGAAAGAAAAGTAGTAAAAAGAAAGAATAAAGGCAATAAAGGGTTTGAAAAAATTTGCATCCATGACATGTGCATCTCGCCTTCTACAAAGGGACCCGCAGGTAATATCATGCATCTCTATCTTTCACTCTACCCATTTTTTTGGACATCCCTTGACCACATCACTTTTTTTTACATGGCTTGGATGATATCCTCTCGAAACTTCTTTCTTTTCTTATGGATGTCAGCCCAATAGGGCATTTTTTGTCTTTTTCTTCGCTTTGTATAGTAGGTCATTGTAATGTCTTTGAGCTATTGGATGATATGCTAGGTTTTATGCATGCATTTGATAAAAATTAATGATGAAATATGATTTACATTGCTATGATCCTATGACTAATGAGCCCATGGAGGGCAAGTTTGAGGTCTGTGATCATGCCGATGGACAGTACCACTTTGACCTAAGCATACATGGGGAGATGATTAGTTCTGACCTCCATGGGGATGAAGAGCTCATCAGATGGTTGTTGGGGTGGTAGAGACAGGACAATGTTATGATTAGCCTTTGCATATGAAGAAAGAGGGACGTTCCACCCATGACACTTTTGTTGAGCCCAACCCAGGGGGGTGGACCCACTATAGGTGGAACGTGCCCTTTGGATGCCCTAGGACGCCATCTAGGGAGCCATGATCGCCACCCTCCAAGTATGGCATTTTGACAGTATAGCTTGACTGTGGCAGGGTTTGGAGGCCCAAGGAGGGCCAACGCTTGTCATCTCAGGTTGCATTTGCCTTAAAAGGGCCAACGCCTCCCCAGAGGGGCTTGGACGCCTTGTTTATTGCTCATTTAGGGTTTACTTAACAATTTTAATGTAAAACAAGATGATTTTTGGTTTGTAGCCTTGTCGGCTATTTTTAATGACCTAAAAATTAATTAAAAGGTCATGATACACTATATATTGAGGATGTTTTCCCCTCATTTTGAACATAACACAATCACTCACACTTATGAGGTCTGATTTTTTTGCCTTTACTGGGCATTTGTCTTTAAAATTGAGGTTGTTCTGTTGATGTAAAGGGAGGCTTTCAAGTATATTTGGCATTCTCTTGAGGGAAGGTTTACAACTAGGGTTTGTACATGCTTTTCATGATATGTAAGTATTTTCCAGCAAAACTCTTTTGATTGAATGGTTGTAGGTTAATAATTCTTGCATTTACTTATAAAATTGTTGATTTTAAACTCTAGGTGACAAGTACACAAGTAGTTCCTCCAATACATGTCCCCTTAGAGAGAAGTATTTAGCCATTGAAGGAGGAAGATGTAGGCCTAGCCTTTGCTACACTCATCTAACTTTTCCCTTAAGCTAGTTTTGATTTTAAAGGTTAAAAGGAGGGTGACGCCCCAGGCCTAGGCTATCTACACCTAGGTCACCCATCTTTTAGGGTTTAGTGATAGAGCCTTGTCTTACAACACCTCCCTCATTAAATCCTCTTGTTTTAACCCTTCTCATATGCTAACCATTTTGCCAAGTTTGACCTAAAGAAGGGAGGAAAGAGCACTCCAGGCCCTGCTACAACACCCGAAAGTGAGCCTTTTCCCCAGGGGTTTTGACTTAGGCCCCTCAAGCATTGTAGCACTCTCTGTAACCCCTTCCCTCTAGTCCTTAGCCTTTACCCTTCAACCTTTGCGTCCTCCCTCATTTTGAATTCATTTACCCTTATGCACTGATCTTAGGCACACAACGCTGAGGTCATAGTGTCCAAAACAAACTCTTAAAACTTTAATTCTTGAAACCCCTAACTAACAAAATCCAACTTCTAATTAAGGCCGACGTCACAAAGGTTATCTCATCTTGACGAACATTTGTCTCTATAACCAATTGATGGATGATTGCAAAGCATTTATTGAGTAGTGTTATTGGATACGTTGTTAGCTTTATCAATCTTTGATAGTTATTGATGAATTGATGCTTTTCCATAGCTAATTGAAAAAAACGTTGACCTCATTGATATATTCCATTGTTTTATTATCAAGTTTATTAATTGATATCGATAGTACTAAGGAAGACCAACCTTTAATCAATTATTATAGCCCCATATATTTTTTATTGTTTGTCTTGTTCCAAAAGTAAAGTTTCTATTCAGCATACACTTCTTTATTGACTCCATTAGTTCTGACCTGTCTGACCTTGGTGGTGAACCTGGGAGAGGGAAACTTTAATCTTGACTTATACCTTAGCCTCTTCAAAACCCTGGGTTACCGGGACGCCTCCTGGTTAACCTCCCCTAATAGAAAGAACCTCCTGCCACTGAGTATTTTATTATCATGGGGAATAACTCGCTACTTTTCTGGCCATCCTCAATTCTCAGCCACTGAATCCTAGCTACAACCCACATAATAGAAAATACAGATTAGATGATGTCTCCACATCCCCCATGCCTGATGTGATGGACAACATACTCTGGAGATTTGAGGTTAACACTGCTTTATGTCCCTCTCTACTAAGGATGTTGCAATGGTGGGACGATTCATGTTGCTCAGGATTTTCCTAGGTGATTTAACTCTATGATGTAATATTTTCTAGACATCACCTAGAGGGAATTGTGTCTAATGATGTTAGTATCCTCATTGATGTGTTGTTTCCTAATTTTGAGTTAGAAAGGGATGTACTACATATGATTTGATGGTGATCTAACCTTTTTCTTAAGGTTGGATAATTACTTTTGATATATAATTCATTGGTGGTGGTGCACCTTAGGTTGGGCTTTATGTTTTGTTGTTATCATGGTGGGGTTTTGCTAGGGAGAACATCTTCTATTTACATGGTACAACACTTTATTAAAGTGCACCCCTATTTGGCACACAAGTTCATGGTGATTTAATCAATTGATCATTGATTTGAGGATCATGGTTATATTTGAGCATTAATCTTTGTGCACACATGTTGAGGTTGATTTAATTGTTGAATGGTTAAATTAATCTAATTTATCCAGATTAAGGTTAATAGTTTGAGCACTCTACTTCATTGGCTTCCTTTTCACACTTGAAAGGGGAAGGTGACACATTACATGCTTTTACTTGGTCATCTTACTATATTTGGACATATTCGAAGGGTGAACACATGGAGACACTTATTGCTATTCTTGGAGGTGTATATTTATTTGTTTCATGGAATTTTGACATGGTCGGAACCATAATTTGCCAATATCTCTCTAGATTTGCTCTATTGGAGGTTGCCCACTTACTATTTTGGGGTTTGACTACTTTGTCTTGCAAATTCATCCATGGAGTTGGTTGCCTTGGGATTTACTCACATAGAGTTGGTTGAAGATTAATTAATTTATCGTTGTTGACTCCTTCCTTGCACAAGTTTTGAGGAGTTGTAACTACTTTGGAGATTATTTATTTATTTATTAAGGTGGTTTCTTGGAGAAAGAGCCCATGATCTTTTTATTTTGCAAAAGTTATTGGAGGCTTGACCAAGCCTTTCTTGTGGAGTGCTCTATCTAGCTGGTATCTTGCACACTTGCGCATGCATCTTGTGGACCACTTACTATTTTGAGATGGTGGTTATGGAGCACTCTCCCATGTCAACAATATTTTATTGTATTTTCATGCATGCATCTTGGGGGGCGCACTATTGAGGCATTATTTTACCATACGATGGAGCACTTGACATGGTCAATCACTCATTTAGAGGAGGCACCCCACCTTCTTGTGTTGTTTTTAAAAGATGTTGCTTAACTGCATTATTTTATTAATGTTTGACTTGTCATGGAGTTAGTTAGCAAATATTGTATTGTATTGGAGTTAGTTAGCAAATATTGTATTTTATTATAAGAGATGAATTTCCCTCTATATAAAGAGGAGCTTCTCTCCATTTCATGAGGGAATTGGCACTTGGAGTTTTAGGAGTTAAGAAGTGATGAGCTATTGGAACTTAGGAGTCGAAGCATAATGGAACTCCCTTCTACTATCAATATTGATGACTAATGAAGACATGAGGTATATGTTTCAATTTTGGTGTAAGGTTTAATGCTTTCATTGTTGTGAAATTAAATATAAATTGTTCTTGTTTTTCAATTTAATAGAAAAGCTTAAGTGTTATTTAGGAGTAAATCAGTGTGAGGAGGTTTGTACCTCTTGATTTAGTTGCTGTTTTGTTTTTGTTTATTGCCATTTTTCTAATAAACTAATTGCACATTCGGAAAAATAATTCAGAAATAACACGACACTTTTATATTTTGTTGATGAGTGGTACCTTTTAGGGCCCTCCAAGATTCATTTCATATAAATTTCCAACGAGCACTCTAAGGGTAAATGTAACAAACATTAGTTCCTTTGCCTTGAGTTAATATAATTTAAAAGATGATGTATCAAATAGACTTTCATTAGGTGGTTGAAGGTGGAAAATAACCCTTTCGTCACTAGTGACCTTCATTGAAGCAGTTGCGAGTGTGACAAATCGATTCCTTATATTTGTGTAGTACTTTATGAATCCATTAGCCCATGATTGATAGGCACTAGTTTCCTTTCATATCTTTTCATTCCTTGCTATTTTCTTTCATTTTTCTATTTAATCCTTAGCCCATTCCCATTTTCATCCCATTTCATATACTACAACAACCATACTTTTTATCAAGGCTTACTCTTCCTATATCACCTAAGACCCCCACTCCATAGCCTTAGCAATCTTATTTAGGGATACCCCCCTTGAGTTGGAGGAGAGCCAACCAAAAGAGAGAGGAAGAGCTATTGAGGTGGGAGTGGGTAGCCTTCCTAAGTTGCACAAGACTAGCCCCTTGATGCTTGAGAGTTTACATCACTTGGGGGTGTTAGATTTTGTTGTAACACTAACAATTATACAACTTAAATTTAGTTTTAAGAAATACCCATTTTACGCTGAGGTGGATACTAACTTGGGTAGGTTGGTGACTTCAACAATTTAATCACTTGGATAGTAATATCTTTTTCATACACACACCCAACACTTTACTTCACAATGCAACTCCACTAACAGATAGGAATGAAAACTTCTTTCTATGAGGATCAACTAATTATTCAATTGGTAATACGAGGGGTATGATAAAATTCATATGTAATTTGATTATGTTGATGTTGATTTTAGTTAGGGTTTGTGCATTTTTGAATTGATGAGGTCATGATAACATTTTCCTCACTTACGTGATTGTCATTTTGTTTTATTATATTTACAACCAAAAGTTCAATACCTTAGTTCCACAGGGTCTTCAGTGAACCTGTGACATAACACATGCAATCGTAAGATACCCCAAAAAATACCTCCCCAAATCCTTTTGTTGAACCTTCCTCCCAATACACATTTCCAATTAAAAAACCCTTATTTTTATCAGATACCCCTTTTTATATCCTCCAATATATATATAAACCCCCTATTTTTACTAGATACCCTTTTTTATACCCTCCAATATCTATAAACCCCCTATTTTTACCAGATACCCTTTTTTATATCCCATAATTTTTATAAACCCCCTATTTTTACTAGATACCCCTTTTAATACCCCTCAATATTTATAAACCCTCTACCTTGAATCCCCCAATACCTACATATATTTTCTTTATTTTTCACAATTTTAAACCTCCCTTTATGAATGAACGTGACACAATATTGGTCAACAAGGTGAAGCTCTTGTGCATAGTTCATACCAATGGTGATTTTTTAATGCATCCTATGATTGAGTTCTAGCTAAAATATTGCTTGCATGGTAGACTGAGGTTTACAAACACTGTGTGATGGTCTCTAATGAAAAATTGATGTCACAAATCATAATAAGTTAATAAAAGAAAGAGCTAAAAAGGTTAAAGTTATGCTCATGAATGATAAATAAAAGTAATTCTTGTGCTTATACTCAAAACCTTTTCTTCCTTGGGCAAGGACTCAAAGCACTAGCCATGTTTGATACTAAGAATTAAATGACAAAAATGTAGCTTCAAGGAATACCTGTATTAAGCCGAGGTGGATATATTAATCTGGGTAGGTTGGTGACTTCAACAATTTAATCACTTGGATAGTAGAACATCTCTCTCTCACACACCCCCCACTACACTTCAATATGCAACTCCACTAGCAGATAGGAATGAAAACAAATTTTATGAAGATCAACTAATTGGTCAATCGGTAATACGAGGGGTATGATAAACTTTACATGTAATTTGACTATGTGTGTTGTTTTCTAGTTTTATTTTAGCGTGTTTATGCAAATTTTAGCTAGAGTTTGTGCATTTTTGAATTGATGAGGTCATGATAATCTTTTTCTCAAATAAGTGATTGTGATTTTGTATTGTTATATTTACAACCAAGAGGTTAATACCTTAGTTCATGCTAGTGGTGAATTTTTAATGCATCCTATAATGAGTGCTAGCTGCACTAGTGGCTGCATGGTAATGTAAGATGCTAATATCTTTTTAGGAACAATTAATTGATATGATTGTACTATATCCTATAGCAGTTTAGGAGCACAATCAATTAGGTTTTATTTTTTGGATTATCACCATGGTCTTATTTATTACTTGAATTTCTTTCTTCTTTGAATATAATTTTATAAGTAAAAATGACATGAGTACTTTAATTTTGTAATACAAGTTAATTTTGGAAGGTTTTTGTTAAAAAAATGAAAATCCTTTATATTTTGAGAAATACATGCATTGTAAATATAAACAAATACTAAATTATCACAAATCTAAAAAAAAAAGATATTTATTATATTAAATGTTTGAAAGTATTCACAACATTTTTATTTTCAACAAATTAAAATTTAAGGAAAAAAAGTCATGATATAGCTTTTGAAATGAGCTTACCCTTTAACAACAAAGTGAACAAATTTTCAACCATGACAGATATTATTTATTACTTGAATTTCTTTATTTATAAGTAAAAATGACTTAGTACTTTAATTTTGTAACACAAAAAATTGGGAGTTTTTTTGTTAAAAAAATTGAAAATCCTTTATATTTTGAGAAATACATGTATTGTAAATATAAACAAATACTAAATTATTACAAATCTAAAAAAATTAGATATTTATTATATTAAATGTTTGAAAGTATTTACAATATTTTTATTTTCAACAAATTAAAATTTAAGGAAAAAAAGTCATGATATAGCTTTTGAAATGAGCTTACCCTTTAACAACAAAGTGGACAAATTTTCAACCATGACACATAAGCTCTTAACTTGTGCAAAGTTTACATTCCCCAATTAAGATTTGATAAATTTTCCGTTAAAAACAAAGTCCGGGATAATAAAAGAAAAAAATCATTACGACACAAGACATGCAGATGTTATGTGCTGCAGTGGGATCTTTACCAATCATTAATCACTTGGTGTACTTATTTTTCCAAAATATTTGAATTCCAAAGGGAAACACTATAACATTCTTTCAAAATTTAAAAATTAATATTCAAATTTAGATCAAACCATGTAGTCTTTCACAACTAGTAAAGTTATTAATTAAGTACTGATAAATGCAACTAAAAAATCCCGTCTTTATAAAAGAATGTAAAAGAATGTAGCTATCTTTTCCCATGGCATTGCCACTTTCAGTGGTCCATTGTTCATCAATAAAGAATCCAAAACATTCATAAAGTAGGAAAGTGAACATGCATAAAAGTACAAAAATGAAACCCATGCTACCTTAGGTGGATCTTCCTATAGAATGGAATTCAATCCAAATTGTGAATCCATTCTCTATTTCTATCCCTACCTCCAAATGTGGATATTGGTGATTAAATGCAATGTGCAAGGAAGTAGGAAGTTTATCTATTTGATGGAGAGTTACAATTATAGTTTTTAATCTTTCTTTTATCTACAAAATACGACACAATATTTCATTGTATTTATATCTATACATTACAAACCATAATGGCATATGATATAAGTAAAGACATGTAACCGGTTTTAGACTTTCACATGTGGAAAGTTCACCTTCAGGTAGGTGGGCCTTCAATATGTTGAGGGTGAAGGGGGAGACAAGAATATGGAAGTGAAGGTAAAATGCACAAACTACATAAATGCTACTAGAACTCTTGTAAAGATCAATGGATATGAATATTGATGTCTTGTTGTTGCTAATCATCCTAAATCTCGAAACCAACTTCTAAAGAATTAAAAATAAGTTGCAATCATGTCACATTGGAAACCAAAATATGTATGATGGGACAATTTGAGAATAAGCCATGGTACCTAGAAATCTAACGCAAGTTGGAGATCTATGAACTAGAAGAGTCCTTTTGCATGGAATAGGTAATCTATAGAGACTTCCACTAATAATATACTTGGTGTCGATATTTTTCTACATTCTCTAATGCAAAACTAATTAATGCAATTGAGTACATGACCATCCTTAATAAAATACTCAATATTTTTTTAAAATTGGTTTCCTCTTATCGTGATGTGCCCAAGGCTTGCACCTAGGCCTAATCATTGTTGTGTGCATCAGTGCATCCAAGAGCAACACAAACATAAGAAAGGAATGGTTAAAGAAAGGCCAAAGAAAAAAAAATCAGGAATGCTAGAAGAAGATTCTTCCAAACAATACTTGATTTGGATTGCAAAGGGACTAGAGCTAGATAAAGTTGCTCAGGAAACAACATCAATATTAGGAGCATTTGCTAGTGCCAATGCTTGAACAATTAATGAACTATAAAGTGAATTAGATAAACAAAAGGAACATGTAGCATTGCTTGAAAGAAGGTTAAAGAATTAGAGTTCTGCAATAACATAGGAGCTAAAGAAACCTAGTGTACAACTTGTAGTTGTAAAAAATCAATACAAACAAGAACTAGAAAGATTAAATCAGGAACATTTAAAGGAAATGGTTGCTATAAAAGAAGAACAAAAAATGAGACTTAAAAGAGATTTCCGATCAGTATCAAGAACATACCAAGTCATTAGAGACACAAATTAAAGGTTTAAAAGTGAACATGATCATTTTGAGTTTTTCAAAACAGAAGAACTCTTAATAAATGCTAGGATGAAGGAAATTCAGGAGGATTTCTATGAGAAATCGAGTCAAATACAACAACATTATAATGATTTGCTCAAATTGTTTGACATAACATAAGTTTAGCTCGAGGAACAAAAGAATGTCCAAAATGTTTTTGATAAAATTAGACTTTGGGAGGTAAAAAATATAACAACACCTGATAGTATTCCTAGAATAACCGACAAAGAGAAGACTCAGTGTCAAATATCATTAGACATCTGGACTATCACCTGCACATATATCAATGATTGGATTAAAGAAGCAGATCAACGATGTTCTGATTTATGGGATGTTGCTTTGGATGTCATTGAATATTTCAACATGCCACATGTTGAATATCTTGGTCAAGTAGCTCCAAGTANCTGGACTATCACCTGCACATATATCAATGATTGGATTAAAGAAGCAGATCAACGATGTTCTGATTTATGGGATGTTGCTTTGGATGTCATTGAATATTTCAACATGCCACATGTTGAATATCTTGGTCAAGTAGCTCCAAGTAAGTTATGCCTTGCAAACTTAGACCAACATAGGGATGCCAATAAATAAAATATTGCTCAGATTACAACTTGGGACAACAATGCAGTCGACGAATTCATAACAATCCCTGGTGAATATTCAAAGTCGATTTCTGTTTTCCTTTCAAAACTCAAGAAAAATGAATACAAAATAATTAAAAGGATTTTTCAATGCAAGTTAAGCCTTATAGATAATCTAAATCCACAACTTGTATTGCATGTGATGAAAATCCATAGTTAATGGAATATGTATTTTAAGAAAAAATAAGTTGAGAAGGAAACAAAATCTCCTTATAATGTAACATATTAGTAACTAATATCCTTTTTTAGGGGTAATTGAGTGGAAGAAGGAGATTGTAGGAAATGTATGAGCGAGGGGGTTTAAAATGGGATCTTTTCTACTTAGGTGGGGTTGGAAAACTTTGAATTGAGACTTGTATATTTTTATCAGTTTTAATAAGAAATTGAAGGCCTGCATCTTTTGAAGAGACTAGCTTGATTGAATGCCAAAATTGTATTACAACATTTCTGTGAGTATATGC
>SNQJ01S0045037.1:44596-59855 GCA_010110895.2 Picea sitchensis
TAACCACTCTTGGAAGAAGTCGGCCCTACTTAGTGAAGAGACATAACCCTAACACCTCCTCACTAGTATTTATAAGTGAGGATGGCGCCTCATTTGTTCACTCACTCACTCACACTTCTAGTGCGCATCTTTTGAAGGAAGCTGCAGTTGCAAGAAGGAGAAGAGAGGCATATCAGTCCTAGGTTATTCTTGGTGGTTTGGTCTTAGTCTTGGCACTGTATTGGCAATCTATTATTGAGGAAGTTTTTGTTGGGTTTTCTCCCCCATGAGGGTTTCTTAGGATAAGTGTTTCTTTCAGTGATCCTCCTTATGCTATTGTTTTGGAAATGAATTGAATGCTCTAGTAAATTAAATAACCTAATAACAGCATTAAAACTTAACACAAAGGAGGTGGGGTGATGGAGGCGGGGGGTTCAAGCCAGAGGGAGAAGGAAAATGGAAGCCCTCTACAATCAAAAATTGAAAACTTAATTGGAAAATGGCAAGAGATAAAGATGGATGTCAAAAGTAGGCAATGTGCAATCCCTAAATATACCCAAAACCAATACAAGCAATAAAAAGTTAGTTTATGAAACATTTATTGACTTAGATTACATTGTAAGACTTTGTACAACACTAGGAAAGAGAACCAAAACATGCAAAAAAGATTAAATTCATATTGGAATCTTTGAAATAAACAAAAATTTCTTCTAGTCGATTTAGAACAATGGAAACCAAATTCTAAAATATGCCCTTTTCATCTCAAGAGAAAATTTAAAATGAGAACATGTGTTTCAAGCTAAAGATTAAGAGAGAGGAATGTATTTGAGGAGACAAGGGCAAGATGGAGGGTTGCTCTATGACCAATCATTGTAAGTAAGAGCACAAACATCTCTAATACAAACACACACATGCACAACAATTATTATACACATACAAGATCACCTAGCCTATGTTATTTAGCATGCACATAACATTCAAACAAGAGGGCTCGACTTTTGCTAGAGTCTAAAATGGGCCTCATAAGAAAAAATATGGTCGAAGAACTAGTTTAAGCTATAATACATTATCTCGGAAGTGAAGAAGTATAAATTATAGCTTAACATGATGAATTCACACACAGAGAAATATCCAAGCCATTCAAAACACAATGGAAACGATGTTTACCCTGGAAACCCAAATGGGAAAACCAACTTTGGATGGGACTCAGTTCTTCATTCTGGCAATCTCTAGTTACATTGCTTCCATGGCTCTCTAAGCCTCTTCCTCTCTTGGTCAAAAGACCCATTGAGAATGAGATTGAAGGAGGAAATAGGGAGAGTTGGGGGTAGGGGGAAGGCCAACAACCATGACCCTTCATTTCCCCTTCCTTAGCGTTCTCTCCTATTTTATTTTTTTCTCCTTCCATGTAATTTTTTTCCCCTCACATTCATTTTTGTCTTATTCAACTTTAGAATTGCATTGCCTTACATAGCTTGCTTAACCTTCGTTAATTGTTGAATTGGCTTGCAAGTACTAAGTCTTACCCATTCATTGGTTGGATCCATTCCAGATAAGTCAAAGATGATCGTGTCATTTTTTTATTTGGCAATAGTGAACTACATATAAATCTCACCTTGGTTACGATTTTGGTAAGATCACTTCGAGATATGGTAAATAGTCTTGAAATACTAAATATAGAGTATTTTATATTATCACTACATCCAGTGCTTTTGAAAATAAATCTAACATTAATTCAAATCATAATGGATGAGGGAAGATGTTACGTCGGAAGTTTTTAGGAGAATGGGTGAGGGAAGCTGTTACACCAGAAGTTTCTAGGAGAATGGATGAGGGAAGATGTTACGCCAAAAGTTTTTAGGAGAATGGATGAGGGAAGTGCTCAAGTGATGTCTCTTTTGTGACATAAAGAGGTATTTCTTATGGTGGAGGTGGTGGCAATAGGAATTCTTTAGAGTGGGTTAGGAGTGGCGAGCATGGATGAAAGCATACTAAAGTTAGTTGTGGAGTGCCTTGCAATCCTTGTTATACGATTGATTCATAGGGCAAGTCCGTGTTTTGGGGAAGGAGAGATGGACCAAGCAAAGTGGGGGTATGACTTAAGGGCTATTTCCTAAATGGTGGAAGAGAGACAAGCATACTTGGTTGAGGCAAACTCTAGCGATGAAAATTGGGACTCACAAGGGAGCATCTAGTAGAGGTGGGATGAGAAGGTGTTAGGGTCCCCATCATCAAAAAGATAGTGGTTCAAGGTGGGCCCAAAGGAGGTGGGGTCGGTGAGAGGGGGTGTCGTGCCGAAGGGAGAAGGAAAATGAAAGCCCTCTATAATCAAAAATTAAAAACTTAATTGGAAAATGGCAAGAGATAAAGATGGATGTCAAAACTAGGCACTGTGCAGTCCCTAAATATACCCAAAACCAATATAAGCAATAAAAAGATTGTGTATGAAGCACTTATTGAATTAGATTACATCATAGGACTTTGTACAACACTAGAAAAAGAGAACCAAAACATGCAAGAAGGATTAAATTCATATGGGAATCTTTGAAATTAACAAAAATATCTTCTAGTCAATTGAGAACAACTGAAACCAAATTCCAAAATATGCCCTCTTCATCCCAGGAGCAAATTTAAAATGAGAACATGTGTTGCAAGCTAAAGAGTAAGAGGGAGGAATGTATCTTAGGAGACAAGAACAAGATGGAGGGTTGCTCTATGACCAATCATTGCAAGTAAGAGCACAACCATCTATGATACAAACACACACATGCACAACAATTATTATACACACACAAGATCACCTAGCCTATGCTATTAAGCATGCACATAACATTCAATCAAGGGGGCTCGGCTTTGGCTGGGTCATTAGTGTAAAATTGGGTCTAAAATGGGCCGCATAAGAAAAAATATGGTAAACTAATAGAAATTCAAGAAATTAGTCAACGATAATCGTTGAGTTGGAACTATAGAATTCAAAGATGATCATGTGTCATATTTTTCTTTAGCAATAGTGAACTACATATAAACCTCACCTTGGTTAAGATTTTGGTAAGATCATCTCGAGATATGATAAATAGTCTTAAAATACTAAATATAGAGTAATTTATATTATCACTACTTTGTAATGTCCCCACTTTGGGACATCAGGATATTATAGGGTGTTATGATGACCAGAGTAGCCAGATGAAGATTATAGCGAGTACAGGAGCTATTGAGAGGTATTTTGGGGTCCAACTTGCATAGCTCATCCTATTTCATCATTATGATCCATTCCGCACAGATTGGCTTTGGTTCCGTTGCATTCCGACGATTTCCATGATTTTGAGTATTTTGAGCTATAAGTCAATTAAATTCACTAAAGAATGCATTTTGGGCACAATACTTGGAGGAACCTCTCAGTGTAATAGTTCATTGGAATCGGGAGGAGCAACACTACAGGATAGGATGGTGAGAAGTGACTTTCAGTGGCCAGAGAAGCCACAAGGAGAGATAAGGCGCTTTTCAGAGGTAAAAAAGTTAATTAATTAATTAAAGTGATTTAATTAATTAATTAAATATTAATAAAGTAAAAGTCACTTTGGAGGGACAAGGTGAGCAGGAAGTATAAAGAAGAGCCAAGGGCCTCTATTCTCTCATTGATTCATGTATGTTTATCTTGATATCTGGCTTCTAGCTAGAGAGCCCATACCTTGGGGGTTTTGAGGGTTTTGACTTAACAAACCCTAGAGGACGATTCGATGGTGAAATATTCCACCTAGCTTGTCCCAAGCTTGGTCTCGGAGATGCAATACTCTCCCACACCATTCTAGTTCGGATCCACATCAGCGCAGGAGGGTTCTACACCAGCCGCAGGCACAGGAAGAGAAGGAGGGCGCACCATTGGGGGTTTCCAGCAAGGGGGGCGCACCATTCAGTGAAGGAAGGTTCGTTGTAGGAGTTTGAGAGGGCTCTTGGAGGTTTGAGCATTTGGGTTTTACTTGCAGGGCCTTAACCGTGATTTCTAGTGCCTCTTGAAAGAGTTTTATGGTTCAGATTATTTCCTAGAGCATTGGGACGAATTGGAGAGGAGGAGGGTAATTTTGAGATTCAGATCTATTCAGTTTGGAGGGGTTATACTTCAGATCTAACCCTGAGACTTCACCTAGTGACTTGCAGTGTCCCGATCTACCTTTCTAGCGAGTTTCAGGGCATTTGGAGGCCTCCTTCATCAAGGCCGAAATTGTAGGGTTTGGCAGTTTTCAGGAGGGCGCAACTTCATTGGAGGATTCAACATTTGGAAGAGTTTCCCTTGGTATTTCAGTTTGAGATTTTAGGAGGGGACTCTACACCTCCCGATCTACAGTTTGGCATCTTCACTGGACTCATTTGGGAGCTTCTTCAGCTGGGCCGAATTATTGAGGGCTTCAGTCATCTACTAGAGCATGGCTTTTCCTGTTGGAGGGTTTGGTGTTGCATACGGCCTATATCTCTACTTGTATTCAGTCTTCATCGTGTATCCATCCTCTGGAGACTTATAGTATCTTCATGGAGCATTTTGTAGCAGCTTCTATTGTCTTTATTGGAGCCATCTGTTGAGCATTCCAAATCGGCCTCTTCATTGTAGCAGGTTCTTCTATTTATGAATAAAATCAGATCTGAGGTGTTTTGGCTTGTCTATCATATTGTTGATCTTGCATATGGTTGAGGTATGTTCCATTACAGTATATTCTTGTTTATTGTTGCAACACACATTAAATTCATCAACATAAACCCTAAGGCCAAAATCAAGAGGTCAACCTGCAAGTAAATACATATAAACAAGTAAATCAGCAAAGTGTTTGACGAAATGCCACAACCAGTAAAAGTTTAAAAGACACCCAAAACCGTGATGTTCCTGGCATATTGGCTTGGGAACTATAGAATTCAAAGATGATCGTGTGTCATATTTTTCTTTGGCAATAGTGAACTACATATAAACCTCACCTTGGTTAAGATTTTGGTAAGATCATCTCAAGATATGATAAATAGTCTTAAAATACTAAATATAGAGTAATTTATATTATCACTATTTCCAATGCTTTTGAAAATAAATCTCACATTAATGCAAGTCATAATGGAATTAAATGGATCAGGGAAGATGTTACGCCAGAAGTATTTAGGAGAATGGATGAGGAGGTGGGTCAAGCCGGAGGGTGAAGGATAATGGAAGCCCTCTACAATCAAAAATTTAAAACATAATTGGAAAATGGCAAGAGATAAAGACGGATGTCAAAATTGGACACTGTGCAGTGCCTAAATATACCCAAAACCAATACAAGCAATAAAAAGTTTGTCTCTAAAACACTTATTGACTTATTGACTTATTGACTTTGTACAACACTAGAAAAGAGAACCAAAACATGCAAAAAAGATTAAATTCATACTGGAATCTTTGAAATTAACAAAAAAAAAATCTAGTCAATTGAGAACAACTGAAACCAAATTCCAAAATATGCCCTCTTCATCTCAAGAGCAAATTTATAATGAGAATATGTGTTGCAAGCTAAAGGGTAAGAGGTAGGAATCTATTTGAGGAGACAAGAGCAAGATGGAGGGTTGCTCTATGACCAATCATTACAAGTAAGAGCACAACCATCTCTGATACAAACACAAACATGCACAACAATTATTATACACACACAAGATCACCCATTGTAACACCTTGTTTCCCCCAGTCTATAAATATAACTATATTGGCCAAGGAACTATGGCAAACCTAAAAGTGTGAATGTTTGATTTGATGGACCTTTGTACAAAAGGTCGATGAATGTAAATTTTGTTATTTTAATAGAAAATGGTTACGTGTTGCATGACTGTTGAAAGAGGGGATGTGCTAAGAGAAAACCACGAATGCTACAAAAGGTGGTGGAGGGGACCCAGAATGGTTGCGTTAACCTCCACTGAACCAATACCATGATGGAATTAATTGCTCAGATCAGAACAACCCTCTGACCCAGGAATGAATTACAGTCGAGCTGGTAGGTGGGAAGACCTCCTCAGGAGTTAATGAGGGGATGGGGTAGACCACCCATCCGTAAGGCTTCCAGACCTGACCACGGACTGGGAATTCGAGCCACACGCAATCTTGCTGAGGAAGGCAAGGAAGAAAGTGTTGCGGGCAGAGGAAGACATGCAGAAAAATGCAGAGACGAGAGCAGAAACTCTCAAGTCCAAGGAAGGACTGAAAGAGGAACAGTGAGTTCTGATCACAGAAAATAGAGATTGAGCTAGGAGAAGGAGAGTAACCTTCATCCTCATCTATTTCTGTATTGGGAAAAGGAGAGTAACCTTCGTCCCTAACTTTCGTTGAGCTGGAAGTAAGAGATTGAATCTCAAAGCATCGTGGCTTAAGCTCAGGGGTGGCCAGTGATAAATCCATTGGGAGTGACTGAGCCTATGGTTGGGTGGAAACAATCACCCCTTTCAGCAGTCATATCACGCTCTATGGTTCTGATACGTGTTTTCTTGCCTTATGCTTTGAATTGTAAATAATGGATGCATGCATGTATTTACATGTCTATAAAGGTTCTTTCTCTGTATTAAATGATTAAGTTATGAGTATGCGTTCGCTCTCTTGAGAACCTATATTTCAGTTTGATTTTCCATACGCCCCAATTTAATCACTCGAAGGCGCTTTCCCCAGGAATTTACATCACCATTCCGGAGTCGGAGCAAGCCTCTGGGCATAGCTACCATTTTGGTAACCTCACAAGTTACTTTGCCTTGATTCAGAGCTTAAAGCTCTGCGAATTGGGAAGGTGTTCCCTTCAGACCAGTAGTTTAGGAGACTCTGAACTAGCACCTATTCCCTTAACCAAAAACCCGACTAAGAGCGGGGATCATAGCCCAAGAGTTATATGAAGATCCACGTAACCTGGGTCTAGGAACCTTGGAGCTCAGGGCTCTGAGATGTCAAATTGCACGATAGTCAAGTTGAACCCCGCGATTGCTATGAACCATCAATCTATGAACAGAGATCGAGGGTGGGGAATCACTGCGGAGCGCGAATGTGAAAATAGCGAACGCGCTAGTTCGCAACCTGCAACTCACCCTTGTCGTTGATCTCGATGGGCTGGAAAATCAACAATCCCGATTAGACTAGAATCGAGAGAGAACTTTCCAGATTGCGGAGGTCGAACTCTATGGTAAAGAGCACGCATGTTGGGGCCCCGCAATTTCTGTGAACTGTCGATCGTCGTTGACCTTTGATCGGAGTTTGATGTGATCCCTGAAACACAAGGAGCAAGTGGGATGGTGAAATCTTCAAGGAGATCAAGCTCAGAAGAGATAGCGCTTTCAGGAGCACAGATGAAATCCAGGAGACGAGCCCGTAGGAGGAGCAAAGGTCGAATCCTTCGAGCACTTAGAAAATCTTCTAAGTCGGAGTAAGTCGGAAGCTCAGGAGGAGGAGCGACAGTGGTCGTTGGATCACAGTGCAAAGGATCAACAGTCGTCTGATCAGAGCAAGGTGCACGAGCCTTAGCGTTTCACACACACAGGAGAGAGGACTTACCAAGGTTTGAGACTTGAGATTTCTGAAGCCCGGAGAGCCGGAAATCCGAAGTAAAATCTCAACCGTCCGATCAGCCAGAGTGAATCTGAATCGTCCGAAGTAAACCTCAAGCGTCGGATCGCCCAAGTGAATCTGAGCCGTCAGATACCGTGAGTTCAGGAGGAGACAAGTTTGAGACTTGAGATTTTCGAAGCCCGGAGAGCCGAAAATCCAAAGTAAATCTCAATCGTTCGATCTGTCGGAGTGAATCTGAATCGTCAGATCGTCCAAAGTAAATCTCAGGCGTCGGATCACCCGAAGTGAATCTGAGCCGTCGAAGTTCAATAGAGACGTGGAGTAGATCTATGAGTTCCGAGTAAAGTCTCGAAGTAATTCATAGTCGTCAGATCTAGAGAGACACGTGACGACAGATCGTAGACTTCAGAGAAATCACCTCGAGAGTTTCAGATTGAGAGTTGAAACTCCCGAAGTGTCGAAGTGTCTAAGTGTCGAGGAGCCGAAGGGCCGAAATAGATCTGGACCGTCAAATCCAGAGGACAGGTGGCGTGAATCGGTGGATTCCGGGCAAAGACCCGAAGTAAACGTCGACTGTCGGATCGTCCGAACTAGATCTGAACCGTCAGATCCTGGGAACACGTGGCGTGAATATGTGGACTCTGGGTAAAGTCCCAAAGTAATTCATAGTCGTCAGATCTAGAGGAGACGTGGCATAAATCTGTGGACTCCGTCCGGGTAAAGACCCGAAGTAATCCTTGATCGTCAGATCAAGTGGACACGCGTCAGTGGATTATAACATTCGGATAAAAGCCATTGGGAAAAAGGGTGAAGTTTGAGATTTGAGATCTCAGAAGTCTGAAGACCTAAAGGAGATCTCGACCGTTGATCGAGAAGAGGGCCACAGGACCGTTGATCTAGTTGAAAGGTCAAACACCCGAAGTAGAAGCAGGGCCGTTGATTTAGGAGGATAGGTGTTCGCAGATCGTTAACTCCGAAAGATTGATGTACGGAGGAAAGCAGGGTTTGAGATTTGAAAAGTCTGAAGTCTAGAATTCAAAGGAGATCACATCCGTTGATTTAGGAGGGGCAGATCTGGTCCGTGGATTTGAAAAGGGCAGATCTGAACCGTCAGTTCCGACAGTACTATCAAGATCGGGAGATCGACGGTCCCGTAGCATTGCGGGGATCGAAGGTGTGCGAACTTTAAAAAGTTGAGGGCGGGCCGCAATCCAAACCCTGGTTTTGGAGAAAGGACACGTGGAGGCTCGAGGAGAATTGCGGGCCGAAAAGTAGTTTGGTTTCAAACCGCCTTTGGTCGCGCCCGCAATTGTGTGTTTGCGTGAGGTCATCGCCCAAGGTCACATCCGAGGAGGGGCCAAGAAAAAAGGGGCTAACGCCAACTCCGAGTCTTCGCTGAAGCGCGAAGGAGAAGGTCGCGGGTATCATAAGACCTGCACCAGAAGCCGAAAGGGCCTGTGTTTGATTAGGAGGTGAGACTATCAAGTCTCAAAGTCTTGTTTGACTTAGAGAATCGGAGAATCTTGACCGGAGGGTCGGGCTGAGTCCCAAACTTCCCAAATAAGGAATTGTAGAGGGAAAGGATCTGTTCCTGTAAGGAGGACAATTTTTTATTTTTTTTGCCCCATCATGGGTGTGTTACACCCATCCTATGTTATTAAGCATGCACATAACATTCAATCAAGAGGGATAGGCTTTTGTTGGGTCACGTGTATTTCCTTTAAATACTCTTTCCTAGAAATAGTGTTTCATAGAGTATCTAGAATATCTACTTCAGTATTTTTTTTCAGAACTCTCGTTTGAAGGGGGTTGTTGGAGGAGATAACAATGAGCTCCAAGAGTAAATAATATTGAGTGTAGTTTTGTGATAACATTATGTTAGTGAACTTTAAACATTAGAGACATGACATGTGACCAATGTGTAACTCCTAAAAGTAAAGGTTAGCAAAAGGTGGTTAAACCACCATAATGAGCCTATAGCACTAATAATAATTTATTTGGGAGATGATGTGTTTCAGAGAGGTATGGCAACCCATCTCAAGCTAGTCGGACATATTGTACTGCAATTCAATATGATGAGCATTATTCTCTACACCCTCGTGTTTATCTCAGTTGTGCTTGTACCCTTTATCTAGGGATAAAATCTTCATACATTGTTCATCTATAATTTCTTCTCTTTTAGAGGGGAGAAAAATATTATGATCCATACATGCTTCTAAGTTATCATTCTTGATGTAATGCTCATATATCTTTATAGTGCAAACAACCACTAGCATCTCTTCATCAAAAATAAGGATCCAACCTCATTCATCTTTCTACTTTCTAGTGGGAGAGTTGATTTGTGGAAGGCCTTTAGCAAGGCCAAGACAACACATGTGCTGCAAGGATCCATAGTTGGTGTGACCAAGACAAAAGTGCCATAGCTTACTTTCATCATCTGCAACGGCCACCATTGCAACGAATTTATTCCAAGTTGGAGGTGGAGAAGGCTCCCAAGCTTGTACGTACGTTCAAATTCATCACAGTATCCAAAAGCAACAACTTTAAGTTGTCATTGATGTCTTTAACAACCCATCTATTTGGCCAAAATTCCACCTTTTTACCGGTGTGAGTAATGCGATAAATAGAGAGAAGATTTTGTCCCATGCTAGGAACATGGAAAACATCTTTGTAGCATTATCAATTTGAAAAGTGCTACAACCAGAGGTTGGGAGAGTTGAGTCATCACCAATAAATACCTTCTCACCTTTACGTTGATCACTATAATAAAAAAGGAGGTGTTAGTGCTTCGTCATATGTCTAGTAGCCCTAGAATTTGCAATCCATTCTTGAGTAGAAGTGGAGGACCATAGGGTAGTGTGCACAACGAAGTGTGCAAAATAACCAACCTTATGTTCAAAGAGATCATAATTTCCTTCTATATGTCAAGCAATATCTTCAATTCTTTAAGATGGAGGCAATAGTTTTTTAACAAATGTCCCTCCTTATGGCAAAACATGCATATTGGCTCTTCTTTTTGGAAAACCTGAAGTGTCCCCTAGAGACTTATGCAGAAATGAGGAGGGAATAGCCTTAGTATGCGCATGCTCCCAGGGAAAAGTTCACCCAAGTTTCTCAAGGTGACTTGATGCTGAATAAGATTACCAAATATGTCTTTCCACAGTAGGGGAAGTCGAGTTTGCGATAAAAGAAGAATGATATAACAAATGATAGCAAAATTTTTGAATGCAAGAGAGGTTATTAAGAGCAATATCAATATATCAAAGGTCAATTTTACCTTTACCACCACTTGTAAGAATGTTCACTTTTAGTTTTTGAACCTGGAAATGTACGCCCCAATAGTTGCAAAATTTACCATTTTGAGGTTGGAAAGCTTTGTTTCCAGTCTATTGATTTGAGTGGTGTTCACTACGCCAAATAGGGCGTGGAAGGAATCCCAAACCTACTTTGCACTTTTGTTGTTTGTGGAAAGGACAGAGAATTGGGTTCCATGAACAGAGTGATCAATCCAAGAGTTTCATCCTTCTTCAGACATATGTGATCATAGTTGTCATCAGTTGCAGTTGGAAGTGACTTCTCCAAATCAGTTTTATCAAAACCAGTCCAATTTTTCCAAAACCAACCAGTTCGACTTGTTTACAAGGGTTTCCAATCCAAATC
The DNA here is from genome assembly GCA_010110895.2 of Picea sitchensis. Classification (NCBI taxonomy): domain Eukaryota; kingdom Viridiplantae; phylum Streptophyta; class Pinopsida; order Pinales; family Pinaceae; genus Picea; species Picea sitchensis. The sequence goes on from SNQJ01S0045037.1 coordinate 55,782, forward strand.
AAGGGTCTAAATTGAAATCGTTGATTCTGTACAGAATTGGCCGGTTTAGGCATTTATGGTTGGTTCCGTACAGAACTAACCTACAGATCCATATGTTGGCATGTGGGACCACAAAATTGACCCCCAAAATTTAAAAAAGAAAAAGTAAAATCAAAACCCTAAAATGAATCCTAGACCCTAAGTTTGTCACCCTGATAATTACTAGTAATATTAAATTCTTAAAGTAAAAGCTGACATCATCCTTTATCTTTCCTTTTCTATCATTTTACTTAAATTTTTAACATTACCATTAATTGTTTCAAGATGTTTGAGTGGTTCCAACGTCATCGGACTTCATATGGAGAAAGTAGAATTCCAGATCCCATTCACAATCCAGCAGACTTAATAGTTTTCAGGATTTCAGGATTGGCAAGATTGCAATGTTTCCACTGGATTCTATCATGTAAAAGGATATGGGATTGACATTTAATCAAGAGCACCAAGCCCTCTATGTACCTCGATGTTGGTGGTGCTAATTGTTGAACTCCTCTGTCATGACCTTAGTAAAAATGTACCCTTCACTCGAGCAAAATCACTAATTAGGCATGTTAAGCTTTTTCTACCTTATTTTAGAACTTGGCTTAGGGAGTTTCATCAAAATTGGAGGGTGTTCACTAATTTCCTTGGAGTATTGAGGTAGAGGCAAAGGCTAGAGCCTCGAGGAGGGGCAAAGGGTGCTACTAATGATGAGGATCACAATATAGGCAATGATTTTGATGATATCTAGTTATTTGTTGTAGCATGATGTTTGGTTATATGCACCTTTGCACAGAGTTGCTATATGCAGGTATAAATGCATTAACCTTTAAGTATTTATATCCCAATGGTTTGGATTGACATGTGGATGTACATGAATAATTTTTAATCAAAATTTAAATATTTTTTGGTCGCCTGTTTTTTTTCCTATTGATTTCTTGTTCCTATGGTCCACCAGTTCAGTGACCAGTCCAGTTCTGATAGCATTGCTCCAAATACATCCATAAACCTTTAGTGCAAAGTAGCACTACCATCAGCCCATGCACGACAGTTTGCTTGGTTGAGGTGGGGAAAAAAACATTTTCCATCCATGGGTTATAACACCAATGCCAGATCTGCACAGCAACTTGTGGCGAAATAAGGAGAAAAAAGTGTGTTGCCCATATGGAGGGGTCAAATCATAACTTCTTCCTTAAATTACCACTAAAACAAAGAAAAAACTGCCAAGTAGAGGTGTACTTGTAAAGATAAGGTTTAAAAACCCTTAAAATTGGTTGTTGTCCAAAACATAGAGTGCACAGAAAACCCCTAATTTCAGATCTGTAACAACCTTGAAACATCACTAAAACCCTAATTTCAGATCAGAAAAAAAACTTTGAGTGCTGGATAGAGGGAAAAAAATCCACACTAGCTCTGATAGTAGATACCATGTTGGAAATCATGAGGTAGATGATCTATGGTGAATTCTCCAACAGAGTGTGTTGCCCTTATGGAGGGGTCAAAATCGCAACTTCTTCCTTAAATTCACCATAAAAACAAGAAAAAACTGCCAAGTAGAGGTGTACTTGTAAAGATAAGGTTTAAAAACCCTTAAAATTGGTTGTTGTCCAAAACATAGAGTGCTGAAAACCCTAATTTCAGATCTGTAACAACCTTGAAACATCACTAAAACCCTAATTTCAGATCAGAAAAAAAACTTTGAGTGCTGGATAGAGGGAAAAAAATCCACACTAGCTCTGATACCATGTTGGAAATCATGAGGTAGATGATCTATAGTGAATTCTTCAACAAACCCTAATTCAATAAGATAAACAAGCTGAAATATAATAAGACCTCAATAATGAACACATAAGACTTCAAGAGAATGCAACAAGTATACATGCCCTTAGGTAAAAGAATGAATAAACTCACATGGATGAGATGATCTTACAAATGAGGGAGGTGGAGTATATAATATATATACCACTCCACTAGGGTTAAAGTCCTAGCCCCAAGGAGGAGATTAGGCCAACCTTATCCTAAAATACAATGAAGTGTAATAATGGGTGTAACAAACGACAACTACCCACAAGTCGGCCCATAAAGGGCCTCAACTACCCACATAGTAGGCTAGCATGTAGCCACGCGAGAAGATTAGCCAAAATATCTCAACAAGCTAGTTATGATGCTTCCAAGATTTGGGAGTGTTTGAAAAACATGCATGCGAAGTCGAAAAAAGGTCGAGATTTCTTCTTAAATAAATTTTATTAATACAAACGAAGGAATATGAGTCTCTTTAGCACCATCGATTGAAAATCATAGAGATTAGAGATTAGTTGAAAGCCATTGATAGTAAAGTTTTAGGCAAATGCGCAATGTTAATTACGTTAAAAAGTCTACCGCCTTCATATGAAAAATTTTGTTGAAACCTTGAATAAAACTTCTGGAGACGTTAATCTTACATTAAGTAGTTGAGTAATAAGCTTTTATAGAACGATAGGTAGAAGAAGCACTTTAGTAGCAGTAGTGTGAATGGAGAATCAGAAGTCGCCTTAAAAGCATAGTTCAAGGGCAAAAGCAAGCGTGAAGATGGAGCAAGAGTGTTGATTTAGATACTCAAAAACCTAGGAAAGGTATAAAGTGTTTTTATTGTGGCAAGCTACAGCATAAAGCCAAAATTTGCAAGAAACAATTGTGAGACAAAAAACACAACCAAGAGCCTTTTTTCAAACATCAATATGGAAAGAAACAAGCCAATGTAACTTTATGTAAAGAGGAAGAAGAATTTTATGTGTTTATGGCTAGTGGTAAAGGAGTCGCTAGGACAAAAACAGAGTGGTACATTGATTCAGATGCATCATGACATTTTACTAATCAAAAAAATTAGTATATTTATTTTGTTGAGGACGGATCCAACTCTGATTTTGTTGTCTTGGTTAGCAGAGAAGAATACAAAGTTCAAGGGAAGGGAAGTGTGCAACTTCAAATGAGACGTAAGAGGTTATTATTTAGGGATGTATAAGAATGAGAGAGAATAGATTGATTCATTGTTGAATGATGATATGTCTCATTACATAGTAGGANCAGAGAAGAATACAAAGTTCAAGGGAAGGGAAGTGTGCAACTTCAAATGAGACGTAAGAGGTTATTATTTAGGGATGTATAAGAATGAGAGAGAATAGATTGATTCATTGTTGAATGATGATATGTCTCATTACATAGTAGGAGAGAGAGGCCCAATTATGTAACCCATGAGTACCTAATCTTTTAATGACTACATTAATCAACTCATGATTAAATCACTTTATTATAATGACACTAACAAGGAATTTAAAACATATTTTCGACCATTATATCTAACACCCTCCCATAATGGTCATATTATATAAATTTTCTTGTTCGAATACAAAAACATAATTTTGGACAAGCAAGATGTTTGCAGCCAACTTCAAAATAGAGTCTTCAATTGGAAACTGAAGGGAGGTTGATGAAGCACAAATCACGTCACCATCCTTCTATCTAACTATTGACTCACTAGCTGGATGAGAGCCAATGCTGGTTTAGGAGTCAAACTTTCCCCTATTGACATAGAACTTGACTTTTTCACCAAATTCACCTCCTCCACATCTTAGCATTTCAACATATCATTTTTTTTGTATTTGCTCCTCTGAGGAAGCACCATCTCATTTCTTTTTTTGTATTTGCTCCTCTAAGGAAGCACCATCTCATTTCACTACTTCATTTTCACCCTCCCTATGTGTCTTCCTCTCTTCATGAAAATCAACAGATAAAGCATAATAAATCTATTGCTTACCTTTTCATTTATCCAGGTTCTCTTATGGAACCATTAACTTCTCTTCACCATCCACCAATCGAAACTAGTGTTATCGAGAGTGTCCTCCTAGGCCACACTCACAGTCCAGAAGCACCTTCCAAGCAAGAGTGTGTTCCTTGACCTCCTAACACATTCCCTGCCCCTATCCAGAGTAGTGTGCCCCCACCCCCTCCCCTCCACCTAGTGCTCTTGAGCCACTCTACAATGCACCTTGAGCACTCCCGACCCCACTTGTGCACTCTTGC
>SNQJ01S0045037.1:76377-91598 GCA_010110895.2 Picea sitchensis
CAGATCCTGAAAAGGGGGAGCACCTCTTCCATTCACAGATGTGGGTGAAGGGGACCTCATTGCATTTCATTGTTGATAGCAGAAGCCAGAAGAACCTCATCTCAGCTGAGGTCGTCAAACAGTTGGGGTTGTCGACAACACCACACCCACAGCCATACAACATCGGGTGGCTTTGCCAGGGATGAGATCTTCGTGTTAGCCAACAGTGTCGCATGTCCTATGGAATCCAACCCTTCAAGAATGAGGTAGAATGTGATGTTGCCCCTCTTGATGTCTGTGCTGTTTTTTTGGGCCAACCATATATGTGGAAGCGTCATGTTGTTTATGAGTCTCGACCTCATAGTGTCATTATCACTCTATGGGGTCAGCTCTACAAGATACCATAGGTAGTTCTGACTATTGTTCCACAAAAATAGTGCCGCGAGGTGATCTCTCATACTGCAAAATTCAGCCTCTTCAGAATCTGTTCAAGGGATGCACAGAAGGCCACTGCAACCATTGCAGCCTCAACACCTTCTATCTAGCAAAAGCAGATTGTAGAAGAGAAAGAAGATATTGTTTATTCACCTATGATGGTGCCTACACAATGCCCCGTCAAGCCCATAGACAACATGTTGGTGGAACAGATTCAACCCCGCCAGCAACAAGTTCGTGACAGCTTGCCACAGACCAAGCAGCGCAACTTTTCCAGCAAGGCACGCAACTCACCAAGATTCAGATTCAACAAACGCTTTCCCCTCTTCCTCGGGAACTCAACGCAATGGAGGCCATTGCTTCCTAAGGGGGGAGGACTGATCCAGGTGGATATTGGTGGTCACCCACCAGTTCCAAATTCCAACTGGCTCATCTTGACAGTTTTTGGTTCAGCATGTTTCTCTGTAATGGGGACACTTCTTTGTAAATATAGGTTCTGCACTTCTGAGGCTGTCTTGAAGCCCTACACAGCATCCAGGTGAATATTGGTGGCTGCCCATCTAGTCCAACTAGCCTATTTTGGCAGTTTTCATTTCAGTACATCTTTATGTACTTTCGAGGCCGTTTTGAGGCCCTAAACAATGTATTTTTGGCTTGCCACAGTCAAATTGTAGATAAATTCAAAGTTTGATGGCATAATGTGTAGTTCTCGAAAATACCTTTCCAACGGGCTATCACACGCCTAAAACAGAGATCGTATGCAAAAGTTACAACCCCGGGAAGTTGATGTACTAACTTACCCCAATGGGGCCCACGTGACTTTTGGCGTTTCATCTCCTAGGGTTAGGTTTTTGGATGTCTATGGTTTTGACATTCATGTTTATTGTAAAAAGGCCTTTAGAGCCTCATTGTACTCATCTTCTTGTGAATGAGTGTAGCCGTCACATCTCTTCTCGGAGATAAAGCTGCCCCTATTCTAGCAAGTCTTACACTCTGTATTTTTACAGTCTTTGTACCTTTGTTTCATTAATAGAAATCATGTATTGTTGTATTTCTTTATTTCTGGAATATTTATGTGTATTTCATTGTAATATCTCTGCTTTCATTTCGTTTCGAAAATAATCCGGATCAAGCATGGCCATGGAGAAATATGAAAAAAAAAAAATCTGGAGCTTTTGAAGTAAATGGGTTTCATCAAATATGAGAAGGTTAAAATTCAAAGATTTTTTAGTGCACTGCCACTATTGTACAAGAATAAAATTCAGTTTGATGAGCCCAAGACTTCGAAGGAAGCCATAAGGAAAGCTAAGTATTTATATGAGTAGAATAAGTGAAGGCCATCTTTTCAAAAAATCTGGGGTGACAAAAAGAAAGGAAATATGGATCATAGGAGGAAAGGATTCAAGCCACCTTTCTTCAAGAACAACTCAGAGTCATATTAGGAAGCGAAGAAAGCACAAAGTGAGCCTAATATGACAAATTCCTTGGGGAAAAGGCCAAGACAATAGCCTATCAAGTGTTGGGGATGTGAGGGATGTTGATATTATTGTAGTTGCGGGAGGTATTAACATCCATGTGTAACCTTTGGCTAGAATAGAATATTCCATAAGCAAGAAAAACCCTAAACAGATGTATAGAAACCCTAGAAGACAAGTCGACTCAGTAAAAGAATTAATATTAAAGTATTATATTCTAAAAGGACAAGTCGTCCCAGACAAGTGACAAGAACCACTATAAATAAGAGATGATCTAGCTCATTTGTACCCACTCTCTCTCTCAAGTGTAGCGCAAGTTTGGAGCTGCAGCTGCAAGGAAGGAAAGGGACATCTTTTGGGGTAATTCTTGATCTCTCTCTCTAGCATTATCTAGCCTAAGATATGCGCCCTACTTCTAGTATCTCTTGGTGGTATTCTTGGTGATATTCTTGGTGGTATTCTTCGTAAGTTGAACTGCAACAGCAACTGTTGTAGTTGAGTATCGTTCTTGTTCTGTGGCTTTGGGACTTTTTATCTGGTGAGCTATCTTTGGAGAAAGATGCACTTTCTTGGTTATCTGTTGGTTATAGTGTTGCTTCTGGAATCATTCTATCTAGAAAAGGTTATGGTGCTCGAGGGTGGTTGTGTGATAATAGTGATATTGTCTATGGTAAAACAAGCACATCGAAATATTCTAATAGGTTATGGGCCCACACCACCTTCAAGATAGTCTAACTGTTGGAAGGTAGAGTGGCAGTTCCTTATTAAGCTTGTTGTGGCAGCAGCTGCATTTGTTGCTAGGGTTTCTGATTTTACAGCTCCAACAAATCCTAATCCAACTCTTTGGGCACCTTAAGTGAAGCGTTGGACCTAATTCTTGGACATTCTAGTGCACCTTAGCCTAGCGCACCTCTTGGCACCTTCAACTAGCAAAAACATCAAGTTTGAGTTTTTGGTCAAAGTAAAAGTCAAAAGTTGACCGGTCAAAGCCAAAGTCAAAGGTTAACTTTTGGTCAAAATTGATTTTGTGGTCAAAGTTGAAATTTCAGGATTTCTAACTTGTTCTAATCATTGAACCTTTTTTATTCAATTTCTAACCTCTTCTTATCAAGATGGTGTCTAGTTTCATATTAGAAGACAAGTTGACGATGCTGCAAATTTCAAAGGTATGCACTTGTATATGCTTTTCATGTTATATCTTTTTTTTTTATGTCTGGCGGAATCAGCAACTAGTTGGGCACGTGCTCGCGTTACACGTGGTCGTGTTATCCAACTGCTACCACTATAACCTCCAGGTGTGCCCACGATACTCCTTACGCGGCACACATTGTAAGTCAGGGGGAGTTGAACTCGAAACCTCATCGAACTTCATTTTCACGACACTTGCCAATTGAGCTGCCCCCCGGGGGCTGCTTTTCATGTTGTATCATCCAATAAAGCATGAGTGTGTTTTGCAGGGAATGTACAAGAGACCTTATCCAAGCAATGATCTTGGATTCAATGCATTCAAAGGAACAAACAGTTGAGACTCCACGTTCCAGGTTTGATTGATCAAATTGTTAATTTGCACATATCAAGTTTGATAGTTGTGACAACAATCTTTGAAAGGTTATATTACTGCTAGGTATACTTGGTTGCATTGATATAGATGATTATTGCACTTGTTTGCAAATGAACTAACATCTCCTATATGAGACATTTCTTATTCCCGGGTAGGTCACCTTGGTAATTCTATGATCCTTGTTACCATATATATGTTCTTATGAAAATGTTATTGGAAATACTTTTTCTCTTGTTGTTCTTGTTCTAGGCAGGTCACAGGCGATAACTCTGAGAAGGAGCTAGAATGACAGTTGCAAACACGGAGCAGATGACCCCATCGAGGGATGAGGCAGGTGATCTCACCAAGTACCAATTCTAAAGGAAGCGTGGTAAACAAAATAAGTTTTGGACATCATTCACTCAGATGTGTGTGGACCAATGTCAACCTCCTCACCAAGTGGGATAGTACACCTCAGATGATTTCAAGACATTCTACAGAGAGGTCAGGATTAGGAGGGAGCTCACTACTCCCTACAATCCTCAACAGAATAGTGTAGCAGAAAGAAAGAACCGATCCATTGAAGAATCTATCAAGGCAATGATGAATGACCAAAATCTATCCATGTTTCTATGGGGAGAACCATCTATGACAGTCATATATGGTCAAAATAGAAGTCTTCATCATATATTGAAGAACATGACTCCAGAAGAAGCTTTCTTTGGAAAGAAGCCAAGTGTTGAACACTTGAGGTTCTTTGGTTGTCATGTCTATATTCATGTTCCCAAGGACAAAAGAAATAAGTTGGAACCTTCAAGAAAGAAGGGCATATTCGTTGGATATCGTGAGTCATCAAAAGCTTGCAGAATCTATGTCCCAAGTCAACAGAAGGTTGAAATCAACAGAGATGTGACTTTTGATGAAAATATTGGCTTCAGGAAATGTATAGAAGATTCCATGGATCCCAACGATCAAGAAGAACATGAAGGTCCCAAGGAAGAAACTACGTGTTCTCCAAAACATCTCAATGCAGAACCTTCCACCTTTGAAGAAGCATTCAAGAAGAAAGAATGGAAGGAAGCTATGATGGAAGAATATCAATCCATCATGATGTATGGGAAATCGTACCTAGACCTTAAGGAAAGTATATAGTCACTTCAAAATCGGTTTACAAGATAAAACATGCAGTAGATGGGAGTATCGATAAATACAAGGCAAGATTCATGGCTAGAGGGTTCTCCTAGCAGGAGGGAGAAGACTATGATGAGACGATTGCTCCAGTTGCGAGATACAACTCTATTAGAGCCATCATATCTCTTGCAGCATCCATGGGTTGGAGTTTATATCATATGGATGTAAAGACCACTTTGCTCAATGGAGTAATTGAGGAAGAAGTATACATAGAGAAACCTCAAGGTTTTGAGGTACACCCAAGAGAAACCCATGTATGAAGAATGGTTTGTATGGACTCAAGAAAGCTCCAAGAGCTTGGTATGCACAAATTGACAGTTACTCGACGAGACTTGGATTTTCCAAGAGCTATGTTTATCCATATCCTTCTTACAAGGTTGTGAATGATGCACATGTGATTCAGCTACTATATGTTGATGATTTGTTTCTGACAGGTGCAGAGCCTCTCATTATTCAGTGTAAGAGGGAGTTAACCTCTGAATTTGATATGAAGGATCTTGGTCTCATGCATTATTATTTGGGACTAGAAGTATAGCAGAAGCATGGTGAAATCTTTCTGTGACAAGGGAAGTATTTTGCAAATATCCTTCAAAAGTTTGGGATGATGGATTGCAAATCCATGACAACTCCCATGGTGACAGATTTGAAGAAGCTGAGAGACTCTGATCTAGTAGACTCGTCCCTGTACCAGCAATTGATTGGCTCATTGATGTATTTGGTGAATACCCGACCAGACATTCGCTTTGTCTTGAACATGTTGATCCAATTCCAGGTGAAACCTAGACATGAGCATTGGATAGATGCAAAGCACATTTTGAGATATCTTCATGGGATGTTAAATTATGTCTTGAGATATGCCTCAAACAGTGATGTACAACTGCATGGATTTACTGATTCATATTGGGCAGGGAGTGCAAATGATATAAATAGTACTTATGGTATATGTTTCAGTTTGGGTTCTGCTATGATATCATGGGCTAGTAGGAAACAGAAGTCTGTTACACTCAGCACTGGAGAAGAAGAGTATATTGCAGCATGTGACGCTTGTACGGAAGCAGTATGGATCGATAAGCTGGTTTCTGGACTATTTGATCAGGTGCTAGATTCGACTGTGATACATTGTGATAATCAGAGTTGTTTGAAGCTTTAAGAGAACCCCATGTTCCATGACAGGTCGAAGAACATTGAGATAAAGTATTATTTTCTCCGTGATAAAGTCCAGAAGGGATAAGTGATTCTCCAGTACATCTCCATCGATGAGCAAAGAACTGATATTTTGACGAAGCCTCTGTCCAAGATAAAGTTTGCATACTTGAGGGACAAGTTGGGACTCATTGAGATTGCTCCCTTGGTTGAAAGGGAGGAGATGACTTCCTCAGTTGGGAGGGAGTGTTGATATATGGCATCATGGATAGTCAGTGTGCTGGTGGACAGACATTCTCCCTGTGGAGAATGGTCCAGGTTGACAGATTGTTGGTCTGTATCATGCTAGTACGACTTAGATATGATGCTTTAATATCATGCTAGTACAACTTAGATACGATACAGATGTCTTGAGACACATCTTGTTAGTACAACTTAGATATGATGCATTAGCATCATGCTAGTACAGCTTAGAGACGATGAGTATGCCTGAGTCACATCATGCTAGTACAACTTAGATATGACCATACAACTTAGAGATGAAGCAGATGAATCACGTCATGCTAGATATGATCATGCTAGTACAACTCAGATACAATGCATAGCATCATGCTAGTACAACTTGGATATGATCATACAACTTAGAGATGATGTAGATGACTTGCATCATGCTAGATATGATCATGCTAGTACAACTTAGATATGATGCAGAGCATAATGCCAATACATCTTAGATATGATCATACAACATAGAGATGATTCAGAGACATTGATCTACATCATGCCGATACAAATTAGATATGATGCATTCGCATCATGCTAGTACGATTGAAAGATGATGTAGATGGTACTCCACATCATGCCAGTACAACTTAGATACGATGCATTCACATCATGCTAGTACGACTTAGAGATGATACATTGGAGAGATTCAACATTTGTTGGGACAACTATTCTTCTAGGACATATGTTCGGATTAGCAGAATGGTCCTTGTAACACTCTGTTGAGTGAGTGACTTATGCGAGACACTCTGTTGAGTGCGCTAAGTCTAGCACATGACTTATTCAACATCATGCCTAATTACTCAGATGGAGTATGGCCTCGAGAGATGATGTAGATGATGACATGATTTGATGCCAAGAGACTGTTGTACTGCATGGTGATAGCTTGTGTAGCTATTAGTTGATTACAGTGGAGACTGTGTGTCTCTGGACAATAGTTATGTACTACGGTGGTGGATGTGTTCCATTGGTAGTGATTGTATGTCACTAGCTAGTAGTTGTGCGCTATTAGGAGTGGTTGTGTACCACTAGATAGTAGTTGTGTACTACTATGGATCGACACTATTGTGATCTATTGGATGACATTGTAGCAAATGTGTACTACTACTAGATTTCCATGGAGATTATCAGTAGTGTTGAAGGTGTTTCCTAGGCTAGTGTGCCAACCAGTAGTGTTAGAGGTGATTGTCAGCTAGATGGATAGTGATGATGATGCTCGTAACTTGATCTGCGTGATTATGAGATAGCTTGTGTGGCTATGATGATGCTACCTGTGGGATGGTCTGCTAGAGTATGTAAGCCTTGTCCATACCATGTGAAATGGATGGATCTGTTTGAGACCATTACAGTTAATACCTCCCTAGATAGGAGGGAGTGTTAATATTAAGGTAGTTGTAGGAGGTATTAACCTACATGTGTAACCTTTGGCTAGAATAGAATATTCTGAAAGAAAGAGAAAACCTAAACAGATGTATAGAAACCTTAGAGGATGAGTCAGGTTAGTAAAAGAATTAATATTAAAGTATTAGATTCTAAAAGGACAAGTCGGCCCAAACAAGTGATAAGAACCAATATAAATAAGAGATTATCTAGCTCATTTGTACTCACTCACCTCACTCACTCTCTCAAGTGTAGCGCGAGTTTGGAGTTGCAACTGGATGGAAGGAAAGTGACATCTTTTGGGGTGATTATTGGTCTCTCTCTCTCTAGTGCTATCTAACCTAAGATATGCTCCCTACTTCTAGTATCTCTTGGTAGTATTCTTGGTGATATTCTTTGTGAGTGCAACTGCAATTGCAACAGTTGAGTATTGTTCTTACATTGTAGCCTTGGGACTTTCTGTTTGGTGAGCTATATTTGGAGAAATATGCACTCTCTTGGTTATCTGTTGGTTCTAGTGTTGCTTCTAGAATCATTCTATCTAGAAAAGGTTATGGTGCTCGAGGGTGGTTGTGTGCCTATGGTTGGGTGACAATAATGATATTGTCTATGGTATAACGAGCACATCGAAATATTCTAACAAGGGAGACCACATGTATAAAGATTGTCCTCACAACAGAGATAGGACAAGGATTATGCATAGCATTCAGGAAGTTGATACAGTGAAAGACATGGGCAAGAGCATGCCAAGGATTTATGCAGCCTTGGACAATAAACAAGCAGACTATCAACCCACATGATTGAGGTGGAATGTAATATTGATAATCATCCCATAACTATTTTGATTGATTATGGAGCTAGTCATAGATATATAGATCCTAATATAGTTGAAAGATTTAAGTTGAAGAAATGTAAGCATGAGAAGTCTTGGTTGGTTCATCTAGCCATTGGAACCAAGAGAAGAATCGATGAGTTGGTCAATGATTGCTCAGTGAACATGAAGGGAGTTAGCACTAAGGCAGATTTGAATATCATACCACTTGGGTCGTATGATTGTTTGATTGGTATGGATTGGTTGGATAAGCATCATGTTGTCCTAAATTGCTACAATAAGGCTTTCACATGTCTTGATGATGAAGGGGATTCAAGAATTGCCACCAAAGCGAGATATTGTTTTCTCTATCAATTTGATGCCTGAAACTGCCCTGGTGTCCAAGATTCCCTATGGAATAAGCACACCAAATTGAAAGAGTTGGAGATGTAGCTAGAAGAGTTGTTGAAGAAGGGGTACATACGCCCAAGTGTTTCACCTTGGGATGTCCTAGTTCTTTTTGTGAAGAAAAAAGATGGAACTTTGAGGTTGTGTATTGACTTCAAATAGTTGAAAAAAAGTTATTGTAAAGAACACGTACCCTTTGCCAAAGATTGTTGATATTTTTTATCAGTTGAAAGGAGCAAGGATGTTTTTCAATATTGACCTTAGATTAGGTTGTCATCAAGTGAAAATCATAGAAGAAGATACTAGTAAAATAGCCTTTCGGACAAGGTATGGTCATTATGAGTTTGTAGTGGTGTCATTTGGGTTGACAAATGCACCAGATGCTTTTATGTGTCTGATGAATGGAGTGTTCAGAGATTACCTGGACAAATTTGTTATTGTCTTCTTGGATGATATTATTATATACTCCATGACAGAGGAGGAGCACAAGCATCATTTGAGAATGGTGCTACAGGTGTTCATAGTGCACCAATTGTATGTCAAATTGAACAAGTGAACTTTCTATCAAAGGCAGATCCACTATTTGGGTCACACTGTTTCAAAGGAGAGCATAACGGTGGATCCTGAAAAGATTGAAGAAATCAAAGTTTGTCCAACACCAAAGAACATTTCAGAAGTAAGATCATTTATGGGCCTAACTGGTTACTCTAGGATATTCACTAAAGGTTTCTCCAATATTGCACATCCAATTACTTCATTACAAAAGAAATGAATAAAATTTGAATGGACTACCAAGTGCAAAGAAAGTTTTCGACACTTGAAAGATTTATTAACCAATGCACCTATCTTAAAAATTGCATATCCAAATGAGGATTTTGTTGTGTGCACAAATGATTGCAAAGAAGGGTTTGGTGGAATCCTTACCCAAAATGGGCATCTCATTTGCTACGAATCTAGTAAACTCAAAGAGCATGAAAGAAATTATGCTACCCATGATTTAGAGGTTGCAGCTATTGTTCATGCGATGAAAATGTGGAGACATTATCTCATGGGAAAAAAAATTGAGTTGAGGACAGACCATAGTGGTCTGAAATACTTGTTTGGACAACCAACACTAAATGCCAGACAAATCAAATGGCTAGAATTCCTCAGTGAATATGACTTTGACATCAAGCACATTAAGAGAAAATAAATAAAGTGGTTGATGTACTCAACAAGAGTGTGCATGAAATGCATGCTACAACCATTAGTATGTATAATTTATATTTAAAAAGTAGAATTTTGGAAGTTGCAGTGGCAGGCCAACATTATGTGCAAATTAAAGAAGGCTTACAACAAAGTAATGTAGAACAAAAATTTAAATATTATAGGTTGGAAGAGGACGGAATCCTCTTGTATAGGAATAGAGTTCATGTTCTTAATTCTCCGGAAATGAGAAATTTAGTTTTATAAGAGATGCACGATGTGTCATACGTTGGACATCCAGGGTACTAGAAAATAATTGCAACTGTAAGAGGCCAATATTATTGGCTTGGAATGGAATAAAGAAAGATGTGGCTAATTATATAGCTAGATGCATGGAATGCGAGAAGGTAAAGGCTGAGCATACACATCCAACATGATTGCTACAACCATCACCCATTTCTAAATGGAAATAGGAGATTGCTACCATAGATTTTATTACCAAGTTTCCCATATTAACAAGGTAGCATGATTACATCGTGGTAATGGTGGACAAGCTCAAAAGGCTACACATTTTATTCTAGACAACATGACACATAAGGCAACCAACATTTCATAAATTTATATGAAGGAAATTCCTAGGCTACATGGTGTGCCTAAGGTAATAGTGTCCGACAAAGATTCCAATTTCATGTCCATTTTTTGGAAATGGTTGTTTAAATGATCCGGGACAAATATGAAATTCAACACAATGTATCATTTGGAATCAAATGGGCAGATAGACAGGTTCAACCAAATAATTGAAGATGTGCTTAGAATGTATGTCATGGACAAGCCTTCAAGATGGGAGGAATATCTTCATTTGGTTGAGTTTGCTTATAACAACGAGTATCAAACATCATTGAAGATGAGCTCGTTTGAAGCCTTGTATGGCAGAAAATGCAACAGTCCAGTGAGCTGGGATGACCCAGTAGACAGAGCCATTATTGGGCCAGAGCTACTTAAGAAAATGTAAAAGCAGATGGTAAAAATAAAACATAATTTAAAGATTGAACACTACATGCATAAAATTTATGGAGACAAAGGCAAAGCACATAGAGAATTCGAACTGGGAGAACATGTGTTTCTAAAAGTAAAGGCAAAAAGAAGTTCATTCAAATTGGGAAGTTGCCCAAAGTTGGCAACGAGATATTGTGGACCGTTTGAAGTCCTAGATAGGATAGACTCGATTGCATACATGCTTGCATTGTCTACATCCATGTGTATTCATGTGTCTTTATTGAAAAAGTATGTCCCTGATCCTAACCGTGTAATTGATTGGATTGTGATCCAGGTGGAGAATGAAGGGGACTTTCAAGTGGAGCTAGTGCGTATCTTGCACTGAAAATTCAAAGGGCTCAAGAACTAAGCCATCGACCTAGTAAAGGTGTAGTGGACCTACTATGGTCTCAAAGATGCCACATGGGAGCACGAGGAGGCCACGTGGGAGGAGTACCCACAACTCTGAAAGTGCTTGGCCAACCTATGTTGGAGGCCTCGAAGGAAGTGGGATGACCTGAGGGATTGCAGTGCAATGAAGGGGGTACACTTACTTGGGTTGTGCAGGCTGAGGGAAATGAGAAATTGTTTGTTGGGAAAATTGTGGGAGTCATTGAACTATGAAAGTATTAAGCAATGTGATGTAAAATTTTATATATGTGTATGCATGTACACCTATATCGTGATGTGCACCGAGGACAATGCAAAAACAAAGGGGAGGGGATTGTAACACCCCAATTTTGATCCCCAAATTAGAAATGTATAATTGTATAGGTGTTGAATGGCCAAGAGCCAAGTGATGCAATATGTAAACACTGTACATTGAAAATAATAAAAATGAAATACACCTCCGGTTGTAGATGGACAAGGACCAAAGTCATGGGTGGCTATGATTCCACAAGAGAGGGGGATAAAATGGGGGTTTGAGGGAATTCCATATGCCTAGACTCCTGTACCACATTCATAAATCTTCTTGTTATTAAATATTTACCCCATTTGACTTATTAAAGCCAATCATTGAATGCATTTAAGGGGTTGGGTGAGAGAGCCAACTCACCTAGTTATGACGACATGGGTTGAGTACACTTATGATGAGAATTGTGTCATTAAATGCATGTAAGAGGTTGAGTGAGAGATAATATGGGTAAATTATGATCATTTTGGAAAAAATGTGTAAGTTAAGCAAGCACAGGAGTAGAGAAGAAAGCAAAATTTCTAAAAAATAAGAGTGAGGAAAAACAAGAGCTTAGTGCTAAGAAAGAGTAAGAAACCATAGTGGGTATTGAAGATATCTTGTTGAAATTGGTAATTATCTTGGGAATGAGGTTGTCAACCCTGTAAATAATTGTCTACTAAGAAATAACCCAAGAACCTGTGTAATGGTCGTTGTGAGAACTCATGTTGCAATTGGATTTCTTGGAGCCCCCAACTAAGAGATTCCTGGCCAGTCTGTGCTAGAGACCAGGAGGGGATGGAGATTGTCCAAGGGACTACAGTGCAAAGAAGGAAATATCGTCACTTGGGTTGTGCAAACAAATTGATCTGAAATGGATTCAAACCAAATGAATGGGAGAGACTCAATACACAAGACAATTCGACAACTTATGAAGGTTATCCAAACTATGTAAAAGATAACCAAATGTAAAGTCAAATAAGACAAAAATGAAAACATGAGGAAAAAAATGAATTGAGAATTTAATCAAATTAAAAAAAAATAGAGGAGAAGGCTGAGGAATGGGAAGTGAATGGCCATGGATGTTGGCCTTCCCTTACCCCTCATGTAATTTCACTCCCAATGAGTCTTTTGGCCAAGGAGAGGAGAATGGATAGTGAGCCAAGAAAACATAGTAACCAAAGATTCTCAGAATAATAGACTGAGCCTCCCATTCAAAGCTGGGTTTTTTTTTGTGTGAATTTCTTTGTGTTGTGTAGCAATTCCTTTTATGAAATGCTTCTTTAGCTTTGTTAATGGTTTACCGTAGTGAATGCATTCTTGGTTGTGTTAATTTCTATGTTAATACCATGTGGGTTAAAACGATGGGACAATGAATTACAAAGAGGGACAATGAATCCCTTTAAGCAGTTGATTGGTTGGTATAAAAATTATGATTTATGAATTCACCTCATTAAAGAAATCCAATAACTAGTATAATTTGGCCATCCATATGATCTTTCAAAGTGGATGAGTGGTTGTAGAAACAAAGTCGTTGCATTATTATAGAGAGTTGCTATTTTTTTTCTTCCAACTTACTGACTGTTGGAGAAGGCCCAATGTTCTCCCGGCTTGCCCATGGTGGCCAGAGGCCATTTTTCCTTTTCCTAGTTACTCCAACTCATTTGCTTGGTCAATTTAGCTCTTACCTGATCGATTGAACTCATCTAGGTGATTTCTTACCCACTCAAACATTTGCTACTTACCACGGGTTTTACGTGGCCATACAGGTCATACGTAGCTTTATTGGGTGCCTCCATTCCTAGTAGGTCGACTCACCTCATATGTTATTCGACTTCTCATTCCCTAGGTCCACTTAGAGGGTTGTACACCGTAATTTCATGGTTGGTTGAGATATCTCACTTATTTGTGGGCCTTATGTCCTTCCCACATGTTGTATGACCTCTTTGGATGAAATTCATTTGTTGGCAATGTAATTTCTCAATCCCACAAATTTTACACTGCAATTACACATTACTTGGTCAATTTCTCTTTCTGAAGATTACCCGCATCTTTTTGAAGATTTTTGGATTGTACATGTGCATATAATTCACTAAGGATGATGCATAAATAAGGGGGAGGGGAATGTAATAGCCTTAGGCTGAACCCCAATTGTAAATGTGCATATAGGATGGTGATCCAGGATATTTTGGGCCAAAGTGCCTTTGTATATATGTTTTGAGGCCAATGTGCCAGTGTGGTTATTAGGATAGAGAGCCCAGATGCTCAAGCATATCATTGTAATATGTAATCACACTCATATTATTAATAAAAACACATCATTGTTGCAGACCAACCAGACAAAGGAGTATGGGGGGATAGAACTCCACTAGAAGGGAAAGGGGGGCTAAGAGTCTAGGAAGAGGAGCTAAGCCAAAGGGGGATTAAGCCCAAATGAATATTATATATTGATATTTCCTAAAGTCTAAGTTATATGATATTTTATCCTAAGTTCTGAGGATGGGAAACGTATCATCCAAGTGGGGACAAGGTAGTTCCCAATATGACAAGTGTCAAGTTGGGAACATGCATACATATAGTTGGGAAATAGTGTATTTTCCATGACTCTCCATCATTCTTACCATCATTCTCACCTTGACTCTTTCCATCCGTACTATCCCTACCATCCATCATGGGTACTATACCTTGGAAGCTTTGGAGCTTATTGTAACCAGTAAACCTAGGTGGTTTGAGTTGAGGAAGTAGGTTGTCAGGCTTGTGTGCATGTGGAAGAAGCGGGTTGTCGAGCCCGTGAGAATTCTCTCTGGGTGAGAGAATAGTTGGGAATTGTTTTCCCTGTATCTTGGGTAATAGCTACGTAGCTCTAAGACTTTCTGTCTGGCCTATTGTTGAAGCCCCAGAAGGGAAGTGAGACAATTGAAGGACCTTTGAGCAGAGAAGGGGTACACTTCTTGGGCTGGGATAGGTTGTGGGGAAATGAGGGGTTGTAGGCTAGTTTTAGTAGTTGGCACGTTGACCTAAGTTTTATTGTGCTGGATAGACCTTATTCTAGCTTAGGAAGCCTTCCCTACTGTTATGTATAAATCCCCACTAGAGTCACCAATTTTGTTATTGGATAAATCGGTAGATGCGGACAAAAAACACTAGAACATGACGCTTTCCTCAAGTTTTAAATGTTGAATTTACTAACTAAAAAGGGATAGGTGACATATCGTTTAAACACCGCTTCCTCTCGCTATCGCCATCCTAGCTCCGTTCCAACACTCATACAATGATGATCCTGCAAAAGAACGCAACCAACAAAAGTGATAGTAATAGCATAAACTCAATATAAACGTATGTATGTGATCAAGGAATCATACAATAAAACACAACAAGATTTATAGGAAAGAATTATATTACTGTTTCATATTAAATGTGAAAGAGAGATTACAACCATGGCCTTGATGTCGTAAGGTCCCTTCCAACTGTCCTTCGTTCCCTACACACTTCTACTCCAAGAATTCTGAGAGCATCGATCTGATAATATTCACAATCTATCTTGACAAAGTGGCTCATCTATCCAAGCTAACAATCTTCCAAGCTCAATCTAATCCAAGCTAATCCAAAAAGCTAACTTTCTCCATGAGAGCTCCTCTCCTTTTATAAGTTGAAGAGGATAAGGTGAGGAGGTTAGGATGATCC
>SNQJ01S0045037.1:92723-119129 GCA_010110895.2 Picea sitchensis
GGTATGTCACCTATCCCTCTTTAGTTAGTAAATTCAATATTTAAAACTTAAGGAAAGCATCATGTTCTGGTGTGTTTTGTTCTAGATCTAGGTGGATCTAGGGAGATCAGTTAGTGTCTGCAACTACCGATTTATCCAATAACACCTACTGGAGTTCTAGCCTCAGCTCTGGGGCGACCTACTACTGAGAACTTATGAGCAAGAGAGTATATGGCTGGGAGGAATGTCTGAGGTCTACACGTAGTTGGTGAATTATTAAAAAGATAGGTGTTAATTTATTTGTGTTTTTATGTTATTTTACTGTGTGAATGCTTATATAAATTATGTATGTTTTATTATCCATGTTTATGCATTAATTGTATGTTGTTTGCATTGCATAATTGTTGCATATGCAAAGCATGCCATTAATTAAATGGTATTAGACATAGAATTTTGTGTGGCATGGCCCAGCTTGGGGGATGGGGATGCTACAATGTGGTATCAGAGCTCCAATTTTGACACTGAGCCTGCATGGGTAGGACAATGAAGTGTTGAAGATGAAAAATTGCAGAAATTTAATTTTCAGAGTATGTCCGCATATTGTTTGACAAAAGTATTCCTATGAAATTGGGGAAGAATTCATGGGGAATTTAAGGAAATTTAGCTAGGATTTAGAATTCTCTGAATTTTAATCACAGTTTGAGTAAATTCGAGTTTGTAGATGGACAAATTACAAATTTACAGAGGCAATCATGGCGAAATTGGTGAGAATCCCCATTTTTTGAATGGAATTGAAGAGAATACATGCCCAAAATTGTTAACCGACCGATGTGGGGATAATTGGATGTTACAGAGGTTTATTTGGGCATTTTCATATCTATAATTGGCCAAAAATTAGAATTTCAGAACGACCATGGGAAAATTGGGAAAAATTGGGCAAAAGCCCCAATTCCTGTGATGTAATCCATGGATAATTCGATAGGGGAATAGTCAAATTACATGTATAAAGATCAGATTGATGTTCATAGGGCCAAGATTGGCCACAATGAAGCTAATTGCATAGCTTGAATGGCGGCTGAGGAAAGAAATTTTGAAATTGGGTGTATTTGGAAAAAAATGAGTATTTTTCCATACAATGACATCAACATGACGTGGAGGCCATGTGTCAATTGACGTGACAGAAGGGTGACGTGTACTGCCATGGTAGTCGGTGTGGCAGGTGATGTGGAGTCGCGGAGGTGGGGCACCTGTTTGTCCTACGGAATCTTGAATCCAGACCCGCAGTGAGATCTCAAAAATTAACTAAGTATCAAGACATTGCGGAGCGCAGTGAATTATATGAATTTTTCTAAATATGAGGAATCGGTTGGATATACGGGGCTACAAATATAGACAAGTGAATCAGTTAAATGCCTTAGACCTGCGGTGAAATGTTTGGAAAAGTTTCTAAGTATGGGTGCAAAATAAGGGCGACAGAATGCAAGAGTGTATTTTGGAGGCCGTGAAAGTTTGAATGGAAGAAATAATGGCATTCGACCCATGGTGAAATGTTTTAGCGAACTGAAATTGAATCAGAATGCAGATTGGACGGTTGTTGGGTATCAGAGTCGTGTCGAGTTTTTCGGTGGCCAACGATAACAGACCAACGAACTAGATTAAATTTGAAGGAATGATCAGACGGTCATTGAGCATTGAGGCTATGTTGCATGTTCTAATGGACATCCTTTCTTAGATGATATTTTTTTCCTTGCCCTTGCCATCAATAACTTTATGCTCAAGACTCTAAATTGAGCAAGAGAACAGTCGTTGGAAAGGTATTGGACAAAGGAGTCCATATATTCACCCATAAATGTAAACGGGGCAGTAAAATTCACAAGAAATCATAAATAATATTTCTGGTGCATTTAAAGGGCATAATGGTGCATAAAATGATAGATTTGTTAAATTATCGTGGTTTAACAAATCCTATTGCATGCACATTTTGCATAACTAAGGTCACATATAGAACTAAGCAAAATTCAACAGATAGATTAGATACTAAAGGCATGGAAGATGCACAGAGAACTTACAACTATGAAAATGAAGTCAAGGGGTTGGGTGTGAGGATAGGTAATGCAGGGACAAAATCCAATGGGCATGTAGGAGGCAAAGATGAGAGCATGAATATGGTGGAGACTATAAAGAGTATGCAAAGAGATGTGCAAAGCTATAAGGCTGATAATGAGAGACTTATGAATGGTAAGGAGCAATGTCACACACCCACTACGACAGCTAAGATTTTCTTTTTCTTTTTGTCTTTTCTTTGAGGGACAAAATCCCCAAATTTCTATGGAGCCTAGCGCAGACCATCCCTTCCCTTATCCTCCTCCATGTAATCATTGGCTATGACTACAGGCCTTACCAAAAAGGCGCTTCCAGCTTTCGCGATTCGGGGAATCACGATGCAAGCGTTCCCTTGTTCTCTGTCTTTCGAAATACCGAAACCCGAAAGGGTTTAACAGATCCTTAGCTCCTCCCTTGTGTCGCTTTTCATACGACCGGTCCTATGACCTGGTGCTATTCCTCTAAATGATTTCGGGGTTTCGTGATTCGGGGAATCGTGATGCAAGCGTTCCTCCTTTCCCTTTCGAATCCCTGGAACTCGAAAGCCCGGTATCATCCGGATCTATGGTCTAGATCGTCGACTTGATCAACGACCCATATTAAATCCCGACGTTCTACCTTTCAGGATTTCTGGCGGGGTCTTTATTCCTATTCCCCCGATGTCCAGAACCCCGGTGGCTTTATATCTTCGCCACGCGTCCCCTACAAATGGACGGTCCAGATTCTTTCGGGACTCCTCCTTCCTACCACAAGACCCTATCCGGTGACCTAGGGCTCATCCACAAAGCGCGTCAGGGTTTCGGGTACCGGGATTTCGCGACTTGCGAAAACGAGGGGTCTTGCCCTTTGGTTTCCCGGGTGCCGAAACGCTGAAACCTATTCACGCTAAACTGATTTGGGGTTTCGTATACCGGGTTTTCACGACTGACGAAAGCGAGGGGTCTTACCCTTTGGTTTCCTAGGTGTCGAAACGCCGAAACCTATTCACGCTAAATCAATTCGGGGTTTCGTATACCGGGATTTCGCGACTCACGAAAATCCACAACAGAGAGTCTCCTTACCTTTCGAAACTCCGATCCCTGAATTCCCGATATGGGAATTCATATATGAGATTAACGGCGGTGAGCCTCCCCTGATCCGACAGTCCATAGAGCTCTGCCAGATCCTTGGATCTATGGTCCTGGATCCCATCGCTACTTGCGAAGGCTGAAGGGGTCGAGGTATTAACGCCTGCACTCCTCCTCTAGATCCATCGGTCTTGACAAATTTGGGGTATTTCTGAAAGGATTCCGACCGTTCGTCTACCAAACGATGGGGTATTCTCTTTCGATAAATGGGACTCGCTATCCTTTCTGAGCTTGATTCACGAGATTCAACCTCTCGGGGCTTCGAACTCCCATGACTTCGAAACTTGAGAGAACTACTCTTTCTTGTACAAGGTTTCCAGACTCAGATCACATGATCCTTCAGAGGGTTCTTGGGTAATTATCCCTAGGCTTGGTGACCTGACTGATAAGCCTTCCTAATTCGCTGAGCTATGAACTCTGTGACAGGGGTAAAGTAAACTCGTGGGTTTACTATGACGGTAGTCTTTTCAAGGAACTCACTCTGGCTCTGGAATGCGAGGAAACTTCCCGAAAAAAGGTGCCTTTGGGAAATTAAACCAGGACAGAGCGTGAGTCAAGTAGATGGGACAATTCTCAAGAGAACGGACTCGTATTCTGAACTTATTCATTCTATACATAAACCGATTATGGTCATATAAGTATAAGCATGCATCCATTATTTACAATCAAAACACAAGGCAAACTCTTCTATAAAGAAACCATTTATGAGCGTATAAGCATGAGCATGCGTCCATGATATTCAATTCAAAATACAGGACATAACACTTATCAGAAACACCAGGCATGATGCAACTGCTGAGAGGGGTGCTCGTTTCCACCCAACCATAGGCTCAGTGACTCCAAACGGATTTACCACTAGCCACCCCCGAGCTAGACCACGATGCTTGAGATTCAGTCTCCTACTTCCAGCTCCACGGAAGTCAAGGACGAAGGTTACTCTCCTTCTCCTATGTTCAGAACTCTCTGTGTTTCCAGAGTTTTCTCCAGTTCTCTTCCACGATCCCTGTCGCGCGCGCTCTCTCTCCTTCCCCACACTTCCTTTCTTGTCTTTTCTGCAAGATTGCGTGTGGCGTGAATTCCCCCGTCCGTGGTCAGGTCTGAGAGCTTCTACGGATGGGCGGTTCGCCCCCATCCCCTCATTAACTCTTGAGGAGCCTCCCCACCTACCATCTTGATGGGTAATTCATTCCAGGGTCAGAGAGTTGCTCTTGGTCTTTGAGCAAGTAAAAACCAGTACGGTATTGGTTCGGTGGAAGTTAACGCAACCATTCCAGGTCCCTTCCACCACCTCTCATTAGCCATCGTGGTCTCTTTTAGCACATCCCCTCCCCAACAGTCATGCAACACATATTCATAACATACTTTACATTCATCGACCTTTTATACAAAGGTCCGTCAAATCAAACATTCACATCTTTGAGTTTGCCATAGTTCTTGGCCAATATAGTTATTTTTACAGACTGGCGGAAACACGGTGTTACAAGCAACAAGATGGCTTCAACATCAAGCTGTTGCAGAGCTTGGACAAAATATAAAAGAAAATGGATAAGGAGACATAATCAAAAAAGTCCAGGAGTTAGATCTCTTGCCATAAGGGAATAATATAGAAGTGTGGGTAGACATCATCATCACTCACCAAGGAACTCAACACGAAGGGTATACAACAATCCAAGTATACCTCATGTCATAAAGTATACGAGGAGGTTTGGGGTGGATGAACTTCAAGGAGAAATGAATAAAATTAAACCTCCTACCTTTGATGGTGAGCACAAGAAAGATGAATACACATAGACTTGGTTGTTGGGGACGAGGAGATACTTTCAGTTGCACAATTATTCCTCACATGCAGAAGGAAGAATTTCCATTTACCAAGTGAAGGGAAATGCATCAATGTGGTGGGACGAGCTTGTGCAAGTGCAACACATTGATGAGACGAAGATCACTTGGAGGCAGTTCAAGAAGTACTTTCAGAAGAAATACTTGACCAAGCGTTATTATGATAGGAAGATGAAAGAGTTCTTTGAACTCAAACTTGGGAGTATGACCATGGACGAGTATGAAAGGAGATTTTTAGAACTGTTGAAGTATGTTGACTTCATCAAATATGAACATGTCAAGATTCAAAGGTTCTTGAGTGGGCTACCATCAATATTCAATGACAAGATACAGTATAATTATCCCGAGATGTTGGATGAAGCAATAAGGAGATCCAAGTGCCTCTATGATCAACATAAAAGAAGATCAACTTTCCAAAAGGCTTGGGAAGATAAGAATAAGGGTAATATGGAGCAGAGGAAGAAGGGGAGAAAGCCACCATTCTTCAGAAATAATTCTCTAGGGCAACCAACTCAAAATGAGCCCAGGATGTCAGAAACATTGGGGAAAAGGCCAAGGCAGCGACTTATGAAATGTTGGGGTTGTGAGGGAGATCACATGTACAAAGATTTCCCTCATAGAGGTGAAAAAGTGAGGACTATTCACAATGTACAACATGTTGATACAGTTGAAGACATGGGCATAAGCATGCCAAGATCTATGCATCCCTGGACAACAAGAAAGTTGAGTTTCAGTCCCATATGATTGAAGTGGAAGGTAAGATTAATGATCAACCTATTGTTATTTTAATTGATTCAGGAGCTAGTCATAGTTATATATATCCTAAGTTGGTGGAAAGATTTCATTTGCCAAGACGCAAGCTTGGGAAATCTTGGTTAGTTCAGTTAATTATAGGAGCTAGAAGAAGAATTAATGAGATGGTTAAGGAATGTTCAATGGACTTGAATGGACTGAGCACAAGGCCAAATTTCAATATCATACCTTTGGGATCATATGATTTCCTAATTGGTATGGATTGGTTGGACAAGCATCATGTTGTCTTAGATTGTTATAACAAGGAATTTATTTGCTTGGATGAGAAAAAGAACTTGAGAACAATTCAAGTTATTCTAAGGGCAATAACTATTAGAGAATTTTTCAGCCTTGCAGCTAAAGAAAAGCTTCAAGAAAGGATGCCAAATATTTGCAACACATATGGAAGAGACACCTAAGGGTAAAGTACCAAATATTGAAGATCAATCAATTTTGAAAGAATTTGAGGATGTATTTAGAGAAATATTAGGGTTGCCACCAAAGAGAGATATAGATTTCTCCATCAATTTGATGCGTGGACCTGCCCCAATATCTAAGAATCCTTACAGAATGAATACACAAGAGTTGAAAGAATTACAAATGCAATTTGAAGAGCTTTTGAAAAATGGGTATATACGCTCAAGTGTGTCTCCTTGGGGTGCCCCATTATTATTTGTGAAAAAAAGAGGATAGAACCTTAAAGTCATGCATTGACTTCAAACAATTGAATAAGGTGACTGTGAAGAACACGTATCCTTTTCCAAGGATAGATGTTCCTTTTGATCAACGGAAAGATGCAAAGATATTTTCCAAGATTGACCTCATATCAGGCTATCATCAGGTCAGAATTAAAGAAGAAGATATCAACAAGACAACATTCATAACAAGGTATGGCCATTATGAGTTCATAGTGGTGCCATTTGGGTTGTAAAATGCACCAGCTATCTTCAAGTGTTTGATGAATGGTATTTTCATAAATTACTTGGATAAGTTTGTCATTGTCTTCTTGGATGACACACTTATCTACTCAAAGTCGAAAGAAGAGCATGAGTAGCACTTGAGGATGGTGCTACAAGTATTAAGGGAGCATCAACTATATGCAAAGTTGAACAAGTTCTCATTTTATCAAAGGAAAATTCATTATTTGGGCCATATCATTTTAGAGGAAGGGATAATAGTGGATCCGGAAAAGATAAGAGCCATTGAGGGATGGCCAGTACCAAAGAATGTCTCGGAGGTGAGATATTTCATGGGACTTGCAGGTTACTATAGAAGATTTATTGAAGGTTTCTCGAAGATTCCACACCCAATCACTTCCTTGCAAAAGAAGGGTGTGAAGTTTGAATGGACCTCTGAATGTGAAAAGAGTTTTCAACACTTGAATAATTGATTGACAAGTGCACCAATATTGAGAGTTGTTAACCCAAATGAAGACTTCATTGTGTGCACAGATGCATGCAAGGAAGGGCTTGGGGGAGTCCTTAGTCAAAATGGGCATGTGATATGCTATGAGTTGAGGAAGTTGAAGGAGAATGAGAGGCACTATGCCACTCATGATTTAGAATTGCCAGCCATATTGCATGCCTTGAATATGTGGAGGCACTATCTAATGGGAAGAAGGTTTGCGCTAAGGACAAACCGTGGTGGTCTGAAATATTTTTTTGGACAACCAACTTTGAATGCCAAACAAAGTAGATGGTTGAAATTCCTTAGTGAATATGACTTTGAGATAAAGCATATCAAAGGCAAGGAGAACAAGGTAGTTTATGTACTCAGTAGAAGGTTGCATGAGATGCATCTTACAACCATTCGCATGTACATATTTAATTTGAAAGACATAATTTTGGAAGCTGCAAAATCAGATCAACATTATAGGGAGACAAAGGAAAAATTACAGCAACGTAATTTGCAACGGAAGATTGAAGATTATGAGGTAAGAGAGGATGGAATCCTCATGTACAGGGGCGGGATTTATGTGCCTAATTATCAGGAGATGAAAAATATGGTGTTGAGAGAAATGCATAATGTACCTTATGTTGGGCACCCTGGTTACCAGAAAACAATTGCAGTTGTTAAGAGCCAATATTTCTGGCCATGTATGAAGAAAGAAGTGGTTGATTATATAGTCAGATGTCTAGAATGTTAGAAGGTCAAGACTGAGCACAGACATCCAACTGGTTTAATTTGTTACAACCATTTCTCATTCCTGAGTGGAAATGGGGTGTGGTGATAATTGATTTTATCACCAAACTGCCCAAAATAGTGAAGCAACATGAATCCATCATGGTGGTGGTGGAAAAACTCACTGAAGTTGCTCATTTTATTCCAGTGAAGCTAACTCACAAGGAAACTAACGTTGCAGATATTTATATGAAGGAAATTGCCATGGTTCATGGTGTGCCTAAGGCAATTGTTTTTGACAGAGATCCCAAGTTAACATCAAAATTTTGGAAGGGCTTATTCAAATTATTTGGGACAAATATGAATTTTAGCACAACATATCATCTAGAGTCATATGGGAAAACAAAGAGGGTCAATCAAGTGATTGGGGATATGTTGAGGATGTATGTGATGGATAAACCATTAAAATGGGAAGATTACTTACACTTAGTTGAATTTTCCTATAATAATGGGTATCGATCCTCCTTAAAGATGAGCCCATTTGAGGCATTATATGGCAGAAAGTGCAATACGCCAGTGAGTTGGGAAAACCCACCAGACAAAGCAGTGGTTGGGCTAGATTTGCTCAGGAAAATGGTAGAAGAGATGGTGAGGATAAAGCAGAATTTAAAGGTTACCCAAGACAGGCAGGAAAGCTATGCAAATAGGAGTCGAACTCATAGAGAGTTTAAAGACGGAGACCATGTGTTCTTAAAAGTGAAGGCCAAGAGAAGTTCCCTGAAGCTAGGGAACTATTCAAAACTAGTAGCAAGACATTGTGGACCCTTTGAAATCTTGGAGAGGAATGGCCTTGTTGCATATATCCTTGCACTACCTACATCCATGTGCATTCATAATATATTCCATCTATATTTGTTTAAAAAGTAGGTGCCTGACGCTATTCTTGTAATTGATTGTGTTATCACTCCAGGAAACTCTCTTAGGCTGTAAGTCAGAGATGCCTGGTGACTTAATCTTTTTAGAAACTATTTTCTCAATAATAGGTGTGGGTTTGGATCAAGATGAATATCTTAACCTCTGGATTGTTAATAGGTGTGGGTTTGGATCAAGATGAATATCTTAACCTCCGGATTGTATTCTCAAGACAAGCCTTAGCTATATTCATGCAAACACAAGGCCTCTTCAAGAGCTTATCATTTATAAGTTTGTATAACAAATGGATAATAAAACCAATCAATAACCAAACATACATAAGCCATATATATGATGGGTCAACAAACTAGCAAAAGATGCTTGTGATTCTTGCTTAAAAAATCGTGCAGATGACGCCACTATAGGATCATTAAACAGACAAAAGAACTAATTCCACTCATAAGCATAGACAAAGATGAAATAAGGTCCGGGAAAGTAACAAATGAAAGAAGCTTGTTGGTTGATATATTAAAGAAAGTGTCTTCATACAAAACAGTATATTATAATCCCAAAATCGAACTTCTATTCATCTTCGGGCCACTTTATAGATTTTACAACACTATATAGATCTTGAATTAATGGATCAGATATGCCAAAAAATAGAAAGTCAAAACTAACTTGCAAAGATAAGGAATGATCCTCAAAAATGAGGTCAATCCCACATTTCATGGTCTCATATCTTGTAGAGTCCTTGTACAGTGAAGAATAGCCTTCCAAGGATGAGTGATGACTCTTCCAAGAGATACAATTCGAATTTGTTGAGGTGTGCAAAAACCCTGATTTTCTGCCTTTGAAAAAGGTACCAAAAATGATTGAAACACCTCTTCTTTCCCTTATCCATCAAAAATAGCTATTGGATCTGAGTTGATAATTCGACAAATGTCCATTCGAAGAGGTTTCAAACCATTCCAACTCAAAAAATCCCGATCTGGGCAAAAATTCAGTCATTCTGGCAGTGACAGGCTTTCGGTGGTTAACACTGGCAAAATTGGGTGTGTTAACTACCGAAAGCTCTGCTTTCGGTGGTTAATGAAGGCGAAATTCAGGGCTAATTAACCACCGAAAGTGCAAGTTTTCCAAAAATAAACTGCCTTGGGAAAAATCAATTTTCCCAGTCGTGGCAAGGCCGTTTCACATGCTTGAATAGTCGATCGACATCTAGAATCCTAAGCTTTCCATTGGTGCTTTCAAATCTGCATTTGGAGCTCGGGAAGGTAATCAAAAGTTCCCAGCAAGATTAGGCATCATTCTTCAAAAAATTGCTAGTGCGTTTTTTATTGCTAACAGATTGGAATGTGATTCAAGTGGAGCAAGAAGGAGACTTTTGAGTTCAGTGGGTGTGCATATTGGATCAAAAAGTCAAGCTACTATGGAATCGAGCAATAGGGTTGGTAAAGGTCCAGTGGACCTGTTACGGTCCTGAAGATGCAACCTGGAAGCATGAAGATGCCATGCAAGAAGAGTACCCACATCTTTTTAAATATTTTTGAATTGTACATGTGCATATAATGTATAGAGGATAGTGCATAAATAAGGGGGAGGGGGATGTAATACCTCTAGGCCGAGCGCCAATTGTAAATGTACATATAGGTTGGTGAACCAAGACATTTTGGGCCAAAGTGCCTTTGTTTTCAAGCTAGATTGCTGGTGTGGTTATTAGGCTGGAGAGCCCATATGCTAAAAGACCAACAAGCCTATAATTGTAATATGTAATCACACTCGGATTATTAATAAAAATACATCATTGTTACAGACCAACTAGACAAAGGAGTATGGGGGGCTAGAACTCCACTAGAAGGGAAAGCGGGGCTAAGAGTCTAGGAAGAGGAGCTAAGCCAATGGGGGATTAAGCCCAAATGAGTATTATATTAATATTTCCTAATGTCCAAGTTACATGATATTTTTTCCTAAGTCCCGAGGATGGGAAACATATCATCCAAGTGGGGAAAAGGTAGTTCCAAACATGACAAGTGTCAAGTTGGGAACATGCATACATAAAGTTGGGAAATAGTGTATTTTCCATGACTCCCCATCATTCTTACCATCATTATCACCTTGACTCTTTCCATCCATACTCTCCCTACCATCCATCATGGGTACTATACTTGGGAAGCTTTGGAGCTGATTGTAACCAGTAAACCTGGGTGGTTTGAGTTGAGGAAACAGGTTGTCAAGCTTGTGTGCATGCGAAAGAAGTGGGTTGTCAGGCTCGTGAGCATTCTCTCTCGGTGAGAGAACTACTGGGAATTGTTTTCCTTGTGCATTGGGAAATAGATACGAAGCTCTGAGACTTTTTGTCTGGTCTATTGCTGAATCCCCAGAAGGGAAGTGGGACAGTTGAAGGACTATTGAGCATAGAAATGGTACACTTTCTGGGGTGGGACAGGATGTGGGGAAATGAGAGGTTGTAAGCTAGTTGTAGCAATTGGCACCTTGACCTGAGTTTTATTGTGTTGGATAGACCTTAGTCTGGCCTAGGAAGTCTTCCCTGGTGGAGTTCTAACCTCAGCTTGGGGGTGACCTACTGCTCAGAGTTTATGAGCAACAAAGTTTATGGTTTGGAGGAACGTTTGAGGTCTGCTCACAGTTGCTAAATTATTCAAAAGATAAGTGTTAATTTACCTGTGTTTTTATGTTATTTTACGGTGTGAATGCTTATATAAATTATGTATGTTTTATTATCCATGTTTATGCATGAATTGTTTGTTGTTTGCATTGCATAATTGTTGCGTATGTAGAGCATGTCATTAATTAAATGGTATTAGAGGTGGAATTTTGTGTGGCATGGCCCATCTTGGGGGTTGGGGATGCTACAACCCTAAAAATTGAGCTGAGACACATACAAGAAGTTTTATTCCAAAAGTATCTGTGTTGGTGAAGCGAGTGGGCTATAAGTCCCTTGTTTATGGATCAGATGGTATCAAGGCAGTTTCATCCTTGACCGTGACATAGCTGCCGAAAATTTGAAGATAACATTGTAGACCTCGGTATGAGTAAGGCAAGCAAAGAAAAGTTGGGAGAATGAAGGGCCAATAATGCTCAACTTCATGAAGAGAATGAGAACGTGAAAGAGTGGGTCTATATTGTCAACAAGAGAATGGAAGAGATGAAGAAGCACCTTGAGATCTCTACCAAATTGTTGTCATTTCTCAAGAAGAAGTTTGAAGAACGCCAAGTCTCCCTCAACAAGAGATGGCACAAGTAAAACAATAGTTGGCAGAGAAGGAGGAGGCCTTAGCAAGGCTCCAAGTAGTTGTCCAAGAGCATTGGGAAGTAGGGCCATTGTACATTGCCATTGCAGATGCCAACACCATGACCAAGGCCACCCTGATAAACTCACCTTTTGT
This sequence comes from Picea sitchensis, assembly GCA_010110895.2. NCBI lineage: Eukaryota > Viridiplantae > Streptophyta > Pinopsida > Pinales > Pinaceae > Picea > Picea sitchensis. Next base: position 105,001 of record SNQJ01S0045037.1, read on the forward strand.
AGACAATTCTTTAGAGAAAATTGGTGACTTTGAAAAGCATACTAGAGGCATTGGCTCCAAATTGTTAAGGTAAATCAAGTACGATGGAAAAGGTCCATGCAAGAGGAGAGAAGGAATTTTGAGCCCCAATGTAGCCACGCCATGGCTCAAGCATGAAGGCCTAGTATTTGATGGTGGAATGGAAAATCCCATGCCCATGAAGACCATTTTTGTGAAGGCTAAAGACATGTTAGAATTGGCTTGCTCATTGAGAGAAAGAGCAACAATAAGTGAAGGTGGCATCCCACTACCACCTTAGCTTTCTTGTGGCAGATTGAAGGAGGGAAGCGACAAGGAGAGATCACATACTCAACCTACACATGCAATCAAAGAAATCAACAAGAATATCATCCAAGGAAATAAGAAGCAGAATACTAGGAAGTCTACCTCAAGCAAGGCATTCATTGTTTTTCATTGCTACAAGAAGAGAGGCTATAATGCTACTAGTTGTTGCTATGCAAAGGCATGCTCATGCTGTGGAAAAAAAGGCCATCATGAGGCAGCCTATCAGGAGAAGCAAGCCATATTCCACAGGCCTAATTGTTTTCAAATTCAGAATCACAAGAAGAAAAGGACTATCTCAAGCAATCCATAGCATAGCACCAAGAAATTTTTCCACCAGTGCAACTTGAGTGGAAATTGGGAAGAAAATTGTTGGTGGCTTCATCCGAAACTTCACCCTAGAAATTGCACATTCAAGGGAAGAGTGTGGAGAGTGAAGATTGTGAAAGATGAAGAGTTTCCTCCATCTCCAGTCCAAGGGGCAGAAGTTGTCCAAGGAAAGATATAAGCACAGGAGGTCTGCATCACCAACAAGATGAACAACAGATTGATGACAAAGGCAAACACCTTCCAATTGTTGTTTTGGATCTTGCATCAAAAGAATACTCTCTTGAAGATGTGTCATAGATTGGTGCACAAAGGTTAATGATCTTTGGAGGAGTTATTGAGAACTCCATGATGTGCTTGCAAACATGTGCAGATACCGAAGAATTGTTTCCATGCCGGGAAGCAATCGATCCTAGTTGAAGAAGGAAGCCTCACTTCCTCTTCAGAAGTTGCTATGTGATGTATCATGTTGGGGTCACACTGAACATGAAGACCAACATTCAATTTGGCTTAATGACTGCTAAGATGGACCCTCTCCAAGACTGAGAGGGAGATGGGAATGGATGTTGAGTCCAGAGTTTAGAGCCATATATTTCTTAGAGCTAAGAGATGCTTAGAGTTGAGAGTCAATGAGTAGACTTCTACATTGTGGGAACAAGCGAGCCAACAACTAGATCCAAATCCATAGTCGAGGACTGGAGCCACGAGCCATAGTCGAAGATATATTTAGAGTTGTAGCCAGGAGCTAGCGTCAGAGCCATGTTATAGAGAAGTAGACAAAAGTACATTGATCCAGATTGGTTTCCTTGAGCTTTTGGAGACCAAACAACCTCTTAATGGGGAGGTGTGATCCGAAATGGATCCAAACCAAATGAATGGGTGAGACTCAATACATAAGACAATTCAGAAACTTATGAATGTTATCCAAACTATGTAAAAGATAACCAAATGTAAAGTAAAAAAAGATAAAAATGAAAATGTGAGGAAAAATTGTGAATTGAAAATTTAATGAAATGAAAAACAAATTATAGAGGAGAAGGCCGAGGAATGGGAAGTGAAGGGCCATGGCTCTCAGCCTTCCCTTACCCCCCAACTCTCCCTATTTCCTCATGTAATTTCACTCCCAATGGGTCTTTTGGCCAAGGAGAGGATAATGGATAATGATCCAAGAGAACATAGTAACAAGAGATTGTTGAAATAATAGACTAAGCCTCCCATTCAAAGTTGGTTTTTTTGTGTGTGAATATCTATGTGTTGTGTAGCAATTCCTTTTATGAAATGTTTCTTTATCTTTGTTAACAATTTATCATAGTGAATGCATTCTTTGACATGTTAGATTTTATGTTAATACTGTGTGGGTTAAATCAATGGGACACTGAATTATAAAGAGGAACAATGGAGCCCCTTTAAGTAGTCGAGTTGTTAGTATAGAAATTATGGTTTATGAATCCACCTCATTAATGAAATGAAACAACTAGTATAATCTGACCGTCCATATGATCTCTCAAAGTGGACGAGTGGTTGTAGAACAAAGGTGTTTCATTATTGTAGAGGGTTGCTAATTTTTTTCTTCCAACTTACTAATTGTTGAAGAAGACCCAATGTTCTCTCGAATTGCCCATGGAGGCCAGATTCCATTTTTCCTTTTCCTGGTTACTCCAACTCATTTGCTTGGTTGACTGAGTCCCCACCTGGTTGATTGAGCTCACCTGGGCGATTCTTACCCACTCAAACATTTGTTGTTTATCACGTGTCATACATGGCCATATAAGCTTTACGTAGCTCTGTTGGGTGCCTTCATTCCTGATAGGTTGACTTACCTCATTTGTTGTTCGATTTCTCATTTTCTGGGTCGACTTAGAGGGTCGTACATCGTAATTTTGTGGCTGGATGAGATATCTCACTTATTTGTGGGTCATACATCCTTCCCACACGTCGTATGATCTCTTTGGATGAAAGTCACATGTATGACCTGATATGAAAACTTCCAAAATAAGCCAGTTGGAATAGGTGGGTGGCCTCCAATATCCACTTGGATGCTATGTAGGGCTTCAGGACATCCCTGTAAGTGCAGAACCCAGAATTACAAAGAAATGTCCTCATTATAGAGAAATGTGCTGAACTGAAAAGTGTCAGGATGATCCAGTTGGAATTTGGAACAGTTGGATGGCCACTAATATCCGCCTGGATCAATATTGTTGCTCTTGGAGTGAAGCATTTAGAGTCTATTTACAAGGAGCATGAAAATGTTAATATGGGTGAAGTGATTTAATTGATTTCATATTTTCCATGTCTTGTGGATGATGAAGGGAACTCAGATTTGTATTGTGAGATCAAAAAGTTGGAACTTGTTGACGGGCCAACATGACCCGTTCAATTAGATGAAGGAAAACGCCCGATGGCAGGTCCCAATCAGACCTCCTCTCATTTGGTGTAGTGTTTCCCGCAAGTTTATGGTCCTCACTCCCACTCAAAATTAAAAGAATAAAAAGGGGAAAGACAATGAACTGCTCCCCAAAGAGTTCTAACTAATTCTAAGGCTGAACTAACTAAAGGAAACTAATCTAATCTAACTAATACAAACCTATCCCAGGAGAAAAAACTAGAAGAATGAGTACAACGAGAGATAATGTCATTAGAATCAGAAAAAAATCATGTATGCTAATGATATGTGATAACAACAATGCTGCAAATACACATACAATTAGTTGTACAATGCATCTATAACATCATTTTTGTACCCACAAGGAAACCAGTGATAGCATAAGAAGATAGAACATATTGTAGAAATAGTTCGTACGACACAATCCTATCTACTCAAATAGAAGAAAAATGCACAAAGAATAGTCTCATGTACATCCACCAAAGCCACAAATTTTTGAAATGCCTCCTGCTCTTTATTCCTCAGAAGTATTAAAACCATCTTTTGTTACAAAGGGAAAAAGTCCCAATCTCTATGCCATGAGTTCTCTTTTATAAGGCAAGAGAGAGACTCTTCAGTTCTCATCATTGTTCATTTCCTTTTCCTTCCCTTTCTCTTCTCTCATTTTGAAAATGGACACATGTAAGCGTTACACAAAACTGAACAGACTCACGAGTCATTATTTTCATCCTTGGACAATTTACAAATGATATCTATTTAAAAACACTCATTGCCTCTGTCTATTTGCGTTATCTCTTGTTTTTCGGAGGTTTCTGGGAATTTTTGGCTTCGAGCTATAGAAAGTGATCATTAGGGATTATTCTCCTCTGTCTTAATTTTTCGTTGATATATTGTTGGCTCCATTTCGTTGATTGCGGCTCAAGATATGACGATTTGAAGTCAGCATACCCGTTTTTTTCATTCGAATTCGGGTTCCATCTTTGTTTTGCGTTTTCTGGCAATTTCTGCTTTCAATTTGCTAGCGATTTACCTCCCATCATGTTTTTCTCTTCTATATATTTCCATCGAGCCCTTTTGGGAATTATTTCTTTGCTCATAGCTCCAGATGCGACTTCTTGAAGTTGGTACGACAAATTTTCCTTCCAAATTCGTGGTCTACTATTTTTTTTTAAATGTCTTTTGTCATCATTTTAACCTAGATAACTATACCATTCCATCCCTTTGCTCGATAAATTTCCAACGAGGTATCACAAGCTCAATTTTGACACATGTAGCTAAAGATATGCCCATTTAAAAATAGGTGCTCAACAATCGTTGATCAAGCCCATGGGTTAATCTGGACCATTGGTTCTTGAACCAGATCAATGGTTCTTGTCGATAGTCTATCAGACCCAAAAAAGAGTAGAGTGTGTGTGTTCATGAGTGATATCTTATCGTTCACCAGTGTAAATGTATTGAAGAAAAGAATTGAAGAATATTCCTTCTTCGATTCTCGTGCTGAAGGTAGAAGCCCGAAAACAAGTGATGATGTGTATTCAGAGATGATTATTCGACGTCCAAAAAATTTGTGAAGTTTCATGGTATCGACAAGAGGTATCTAAGAATATTCCCCCACAGATTTGTTTTACATATGAAAGATCTGGATCATCCTTTCAGTGACGATCAACGGTCACAATTTAAAAGTATTTTGGAGTTTGAAGGAGACCGTTCGCAGTGTTAACTCTGACCATCCAAAGTTGTAACTTGAATACCATTGTACGAAAAAAATCCTATTGTTCACTTAGGGAAAAGATCAACGGTTCGGGAGAAGTCCGCTTTGGCAATCTGCTCGAGGTTTAAGCTCGTGAAACTTTTCAAAGTAATAAGCATGTGGTTCCGATATTGGTTACTTGGAAGGAAAAGGGGCTTAGCTTCAAAGTAGCATGCGTAATTCTCCAAAGAATTCAATTGCGAACAACACTCTTATGTGAAATAAGAAGACAATTAGGATTTGATCCGAGGCAACGAAGGAACATTCGCTAACTCAGAAATATAAATAAATCTCTGTACTGTGGGTATTGTAGCCATAAGGCCATCAACTCCAAGAATGAATGAAGGTCGTCAATTGAATAGCGAGTGAAATGCAATCCCAACCATTCATCGGGGGAGGGTTTTCAGAGTGAGTTGTGATAGTAGGAGTAGATGTACTCTGATGGAGAAGGACTTTGACAATGAAGAGTGTGAATGTCAGGGACGATGAAGCTCCGACATCGTTATCGGAGTATGTGATTGGAAGCCTGGGAGGACATGAAGCAGGTAGATCCCGATGGAGGAGAGGTAATGGGTGCCACATCATCACCACATCGATACCACGTGAGATGACACAAGTGAGAGGGAACCACGTGGATGCCACATGGCAGTGAGGTGGAAAAGGTGAGTGAAGACTTAAGAAACTTTGAGATGCCATACCTTTCAATTCAGAACTTAGATTTAAGTATGGTTATATTTGTTGAATAGCTCTCGATGGGAAGAATACAACTATGATATGTGGTTAGAAGAAATAATAGAGGAAAAGAAGGAGAAAACCCAATAGGCCTTGGTATTGGGTTTCGGGAAGGAGGGAAGGCCAAAAGAAGAATCCGATAGAGATCAATCCAAAGAGGCTTGGGGATGGGTATGTAGGAAAGGTGGATCATATGGCCTTGGAAGCTCAAGACCTTAGAGAAATAGAAAAAGGGGAGGCTTGGTAAGGATCAAAGTCAAGGTTCTAGAAAAGGATCAACAAATTCCTCCACATGCCTCTCAAGGTTGGAGTGGTCATGTGATCAAAGTGGCTCTGCAAATCTGCTCCTATAAAACAAAAGAACGAGATCAACCATGCAATCAAAATAAGACTAGCCAATACAATAAAAAATATATTCCCTTCCTTTAAACCAACTTATAAGAGAATGTTAGGTTTATTGAACAATAATATGGTGACTGTAGATGAGTTCCCTAAGACTACATAAGCTAATTCGAAGCAGAAGAGTAGAATCCATATGCGAGAGCATAAGTATGAAGTCATGAAGCATAACATGTCAGCAAAAGGATGCAGAATTTGAATTAGTCAATCATCAAATAATTTCCACAACCTCATCGAGGAGATGCAATAGAACATCAAAGCTTGCAGCCACATAGTATCATCAAACACTTCAGAATCAACAAATAGTTGAAACAAATCTCAATGAAACATCATATGTCAATAAGCATCATGAAGACATTTGAAATCATCCGATCGAAATGAAAAATCAGCACACATAAAAAACAATCATCCAACAAGATAAAACCTCCAACTCCCTCAAAGTAGGCAAAGACATAACATTAGGCTCAAGCAGTAGAGGATTAGGAAATAGGATTGAAATTTTAGTAGGGGACCTCTTTCCTTTCACTTGTAAAAGAAAAAAGAAAAAGGGGGGTTGTTGTGGCCACAACAAATGGCGACACACTGGAAGAACTAGTTATCTCTATCAATAGAAGTCTAGGGCCTATACTTCATATCTGATTTTTAAAGATAAGTACATCAAACTGCAGACAAATTTCCAATAATCATGGGTACCACAATGGTGCCAAAATTCTGAAGGATATAACCCAATATTTCTAGTACTTGGAATCTAACACACCCTTTTCAAAGAGCCAAATAATGAGAAGTTCTTTTACTGGATGTACACTTCAAATTAGTTTTTGTTTCAACCATGGTTTTTTACTTTTAAAATAAGCAAATATCTACCTAAGTGTGTTCCTCATCTCTCTTTTCCCGGTGTTATCCCTCTGTAATTTCCTCCAGGATGAGGAGATGAAAACAAAGGTAACCTTTTCAAACCACTTTTAGGACGGAAACTAGCCACTTCCAAGCTTAGAGAGGGATCTCTCTAGATCAATGATAAGACTGACCTCTATTTGTCTTAGTGGGCTAGATTAGGGATTAAAAATGGATGATTGAATCTGTTTTTTTGCAGCAAAGACCAAGAAATCCATTGGGCATGGAGTTAAGAGGTTTGGAAGAAAAAGACATCTGGGTGATAACTTTTGGAACTCTGTCATAGAGGCAAGATAGATATATAGCTATGCAAAAATATGAGAGTTTTGTCGTTGTAGTGAAATGGAAAGACAAAAATTCAGTGAGATATCAAGGTCTCAGCTATAGAAAACCCTTGAAATATTTTCAGAAGACATAAACAAACAAATGTTTAAAGGCAAAAATGAGGGCATATTTAAATGAATCCTGACACATTTCTCGATCTAAACATCCATAAAGATATGAGAGATATGAAAAATAAGGAAAACATTACACTGGAGAAGACAAGTGATAGCTGACACATCACATGAATCTCTGCAAATGGAATCCAGACCCAGTTCTATTGATCTTCAGGAAAAATTACAACAGGCTCAAGGAGCTTAGAACTTATGCTACCATTCGATCTAAAATCTCCCTTTTGCATTAAAATTACATGAATATATAGGAAATATCACCCCCCCCAAGCTTAGGAGGTCGAATCCAACCACTTGCCTCAAAATAAAAAGAGATATGTTGAAATTTTGAACTATCTGCCATGAAAAATGGACTAGACTGCTAAAAAATAGGGCTCCAATCACGAGCTTGTATCTCCCGGATCTTGAAATTTGTGTGAAAACTAGAGGAGGTTTTTGTATATGACCTCGTTCCGAGTAAAAACCTCTCTCAGTTTCTTGAAATTCATCTCCATTTACCCGGGATCTGCTTTACAAAAACAAGTCCAAAATAGAAAAAATGGAAGCCCAAAAAATAGGGCTGAAAGATCCCATTGAATCTCCCACTCCGTGATACCCATGAGAAAACTGAAAGAGTTTTTTGTTCTTCGGTCCATGATGAAGAAAAACCTCTCTCGAATTTTAAAAATTCATCCCTGTTTGCCCAGAAATTTCTTCTTTGTCTCAAGAATCCATGGAACTATTGTTGTGCCACTGTACGAATATCTATCTTGATGAAAGGACAATGTGGATTAGGATAATAGCATTCAAGAATGGAAATTGCATCTTCTCGATATGCTAATCGCATTTTTAATTCCATAGAATGTTCAACATGATTCTCCTGGCCCGTTGAAAACATCCCTCTTCAATGATTCTATTAGCTCTTCCCTTTTGATATAGTTCTTGTCCTTCCTTACACAAAAATTCCAGCCTCATTCAGAACCTTTTGAAGCTCTGCTCCACTAAAACCATCTTCGTATGATGGCATGCCAATACTTATAACCTCTATCAAATCGACCTTTTCTTAGACGAGCAGAGTCCAACATGTCCAATCTGTTTAGGGCACCCACCACAAGCACCTTTGCTGTCGAAATTTTGAAACCATCTAACTCAGTGAAAATATGAATTAAACCTTGTTCCCTCAATGAGATCCCCGACACCTGCAAGTATTGAGTATGAAAAAAAATTCTCTATAACGTATGAAATAGAGAGCCCTCCAATTGCTTCTATGAATTCTATTTGCGCACAAAAAGTGGGACATCAAATAAACCCTTGGAAATGTAAACTGAACTTTTGTGTCCACCATAAGAGTGATAAATGTATATCGTTTTTTTGCCTCCAAATGCAATTGGTGTATCTAAAAACTCGATCATTTTATTGAGGATCTAGTGCCATCACCGACAAGAATGAACATTTTGATGGGAAGATATCAGTTTGGATGGGTACAGATGTCAATATAACTCATGCAAACTCAACTGATACATGTTGTTTGCTGATGGAATGAGGCCTTCTTAAACATTTTGTGGGCACATTAGTGGTATATATCCCACATTGATCTCGAAGAATATAGTATTATTGTTTATATATGCCAACGGTCATGAATTATTTCGACGCGTTATGCACAATGTTATGCCCCTCTCCTCGGTGACTTGGCGCTTGGGCACTAGGCTTTGACTTGTGATGTGTGTTGATGTGTAGGTGCTCGACAACTTGCGGACATGGAGATTGGCCCCTTGTGCCAATAATTTTGATAAAAATAAATAAGACCCTATGATAGGCCTGATAACTTAATGTTTAACTATAAAAAGCCCAAAATTGGTTTAAAAACCAACTTTTTTTTTACCCACAATAATAAAATTCTGCTCAAAACCACATTTTTATCAAATGCCCAAAATGAAGAATATTTTTTTTTAAATTCAACCAAATATCTAATGACATCCAATCTACCTCGCCTGTCCAAATTTAAGGAAATTCAACATGTCCTACTTTTCATAAATGACCTTGAAACTTTGTATACCAAACTAAGCATGTCAGAGCATAAATTTGGCCAAAATTGATCATGTGCTAACATCGACTCCAACTGGGAATGTTGGCCTCCCTACGGGGAAGAAAAGAACCGCATATCTATGAATTTGCAAACCAGTGCCTTGATTATTCAATTGCCACCACCTTCCTTAGCTTGCAACTTGTGACCTGTTCTGAAACCTTTGTGACTGAAAACGTTCAGACTAAAATGAAAACCATTATGCAAACTGAAATCTGAAATATACACTAAACTAAAATTTGTACTGCAACCTAAAACTGAACCTGAAAAGAATGCTCGAAAAAAATGCTCAAAGTACTGAGCTTATTTGCACACACCTACATATCCTATGTTGCTGATTCAAATGACAGAAAAATGCCAATGAATCCAATCAAGTAATTGCTGAAATGAGTGGACTGCTTGTCATCAAAATCAAAGTTGGAATATGTAATGGCAACTGATGATGGATCAAGTCCTTACAGTAAAAACATGATTGAACAGTTAAGCTGAAAAGAACCTCCATATAGTTTGCCACAAGATCAACAAAGAGATGATATATTGGCTGATCCTTCAGGTATTCACTGAGCATTTTAACATGGCTGAGTTTTCCAATTGTATCCTCAATATTTGACCACGATTGCAACTATGCAGTTTCAGTCTTATGTTTACAAACAAAAATTTCATCAATCTGAAAATCAAAAGGCAGTACAATGTCCTCTGGTTTTGGAGATGTAAAATTTTCAAAAAATTGTTTTGGATGTTGGAAACTATAGGACTGAATATGAGTATTCAAGAGTTCAATATCCTTCTCAAGTCTTTCAACAAACAACTCAATAACAAAAAAATTAACTTCAGGGGAAAAATTTCTCGATTTCAAACAATGAAACACAGTTGTTAAAAGAACTTCATCAATTTGAAAATCTGCTAACTTATCCTTGAATTCTTTTACCACTTCCCAAGATATAGGATTTTCCACATACCCTGTCATCTTGTTTAGTAAGAAATCTGATCAATGTGTAGTGCAGTCGCCATAAATGCCCTGGAATTTGGATTCTTTGATAGTGGAGTCACCAAGTGAAAAATTCAGCCTTCTTGTGTCTGATCACTACCCACCATCAGTAATCAGATATGGAACTTGATTATCTTTCATGAGGAAGATAAAAGTTCTTCTCCAGTATGGTCTCCACTATGTTATCGCTATGTAATTTACACTAGGCTAAGGAGGAGAAGACAAAGGTAACCTTTTCAGACCACTTTTAGGCCGGAAACTAGCCACTTCCAACCTTAGAGAGGGATCTCTCTGGATCAATGATAAAACTGACCTCTATTTGACTTAGGGGGATAGATTGGGGATTAAAAATGGATGAATGAATCTGGTTTTTTGTAGCAAAGACCAAGAAATCCATTGGGCATGGAGTCAAGAGGTATGAAAGAAAAATACATCTGGGTGATAACTTCCGGAACTTTGTCACAGAGGCAAGATAGATATATAACTATGCAAAAATATGAGAGTTTTCTTATTGTAGTGAAATGGAAAGACAAACATTCAGTGTGATATCAAGGTCTCAGCTGTAGAAAACCCTTGAAATATTTTCAGAAGACAAACAAACATATGTTTAAAGGAAGAAATCAGGGCATATTTAAATGAATCCTAACACATTTCTCGATCTAAACATCCATAAAGATATGAGAGTTATGAAAAATAAGGAAAACATTACACAGGAGAAGACAAGCGATATCCGACACATCACATGAATCTCTGCAAATGGAATCCATACCTAGTTCTATTGATCTTCAAGAAAAACTACAACAAGCTCAAGGAGCTTAGAACTTATGCTACCATTCGATCTCAAATCCCCCTTTTGCATTAAAATTACATGAATATATAGGAAATATCACCCCCCAACCTTAGGAGGTCGAATCCAACCACATGCCTCAAAATAGAAAGAGATACGCTGGAATTTTGAACTGTCTGGCATGAAAAACGGACCAGACTGTTGAAACATAGGGCTGGAATCCTGAGCTCCTATATCCCGGATCTTGACAGTTGTGTGAAAACTAGAGAAGGTTTCTATAGATGACCTCGTTTCGATTAAAAACCTCTCTCAGTTTCTTGAAATTCATCTCCATTTACCCGGGACATGCTTTACAAAAACAAGTCCAAAATAGGAAAAATGGAAGCCTGAAAAATAGGGCTTAAATAACCCATCGAATCTGCCACTCTGTGATACCTGTGAGAAAACTGAAAGAAATTTTTGTTCTTGGCTCTGTGCTGAAGAAAAACCTCTCTCGGATTTTAAAAATTCATCCCCGTTTTCCCAAAAATTTCTTTTTTTGTCTCAAGAATCCATGGAACTATTGTTGTGTTACTGTACAAATATCTATCTTGATGAAAGGACAATGTGGATTAGGATAATAACATTCAAGAATGGAAATTGCATATTCTCGATATTCTAATCACATTTTTAATTCCAAAGAACGTTCAACATGATTCTCCCAGCCCGTTGAAAATATCCCTCTTCAATGATTCTATTAGCTCTTCCCTTTCGATATAGTTCTTGTCCTTCCTTACACAAAAATTCCAGCCTCATTCAGAACCTTTTGAATCTCTGCTCCACTGAAACCATCTTCGTATGATGGCATGCTAATACTTATAACCTTTGTCAAATCGACCTTTTCTTAGACGATCAGAGTCCAACATATCCAATCTGTTTGTGGCACCCACCACAAGCACCTTTGTCATCGAAGTTTTCAAACCATCTAACTCAGTGAAAATATGAATTAAACCTTGTTCCCTCAATGAGATCCCTTGCACCTGCAAGTATTGAGTATGCAAAAACATTCTTTGTAGCGTATGAAATATAGATCCCTCCAACTGCTTCTATGAATTCTATTTGCGCACAAAAAGTGGGACATCAAATAAACCCTTGGAAATGTAAACTGAACTTTTGTGTTCACCGTAAGAGTGATAAATGTATATTGTTTTTTTCCCTCCAAATGCAACAGGCGTATCTAAAAACTCGATCATTTTCTTGAGGAGGTAGTGCCATCACCAACAAGAATGAACATTTTGATGGGAATATATTAGTCTAGATGGGTACAAATGTCGATATAACTCATGCAAACTCAACTGATACATGTTGTTTTGTGATGGAACGAGGCCTTCTCAACATTTTTTGAGCGCATTGGTGGGATATATGCCACATTGATATGGGAGAATATAATATTTCCGTTTATATATGCCAACGGTAATGGATTATTTCGACGTGGTGTGCACAATGTTGTGCCCCTCTCCTCGATGACTTGGTGCTTGGGCGTTAGGCTTTGACTTGTGATGTGTGTTGATGTGTAGGTGCTCGACAACTTGTGGACATGGATATTGGCCCCTTGTGCCAATAATTTTGATAAAATAAATAAGACCCTATGATAGGCCCGATAACTTAATGTTTAACTCTAAAAAGCCCAAAATTGGTTTAAAAACCATTTTTTTTATTTACCCACAATAATAAAATTATGCTCAAAGCCACATTTTTATCAAATGCCCAAAATGAAGATTTTTTTTTTTTAAATTCAACCAAAGATCTAATGACATCCAATCTCCCTCGCCCATCCAAATTTAAGGAAATTCAACATGAACTTATTTTCATAAATGACCTTGAAACTTTGTATACCAAACTAAGCATGTCAGATCATAAATTTGGCCAACATTTATCATGTCCTAACACCCGACATTTCGTCACTGCCAACGAGCGTCCATAGCCCCGACGAAGTTGCCTCGGTACCATACAAGCATAGCCCCGTTGTTGGTAGGAGTCCATAGCCCCACTGTCGGTAGGCGTCCATAGCCCCGACAAGTTTACTTGTATTTCCCACACTATTTTTTTGTGACTGAAAAAATCGACAACTCGCGATTCTCGTACTTGCGTGACACGGAGTCGACTCCGGTCTGTTACCTGTATAACCTCCAGGTGCATCCACACAACCCGCAAGCATGGGGCACAGGTAAATTAGGGTGAGAATCGAACTTGAGGCCTCCTTTTTACATTTCCTTTCATTTACATGGCACTTGTCAATCTGTCTACACACCTGCAAGTGTATTTCCCACATTATTAATAGTGCTTTCAGCTTCCTTTTTTTATTTCAGAAAATGCTCATCCTTTTAGATTTAGATATAGATATGCATATGCACAAAGGGTGAAGGAAGCATGGTGATACAAGAGTTTCTTTGATTTGCTAAGTAGATGTTATGCATTTTAGTTTAACCCACAAGTTTCCCCAAAAACTATCATTGTATTTTCAGTTTTATCAATGTGAAGTGGATGGAGCTCAAAGAAAAGAGTGGATAAACACTTTCCTATACATATGGATTATCATGATACGCACAACAGACACATTTCCACCATAATTATTAGTCCATACCTACAACTGTGAACTTCATGAATGTTCACTTAGAGAGAGAAACCCATGCATCTTATGACTTATAATAAAAATATTTAGTATGTGACCAGAATTGACCAACCCCTCACCAAAATTCAAAGAGCAATCCTCAAGGAAGGCTAAGAGCCAATTCAACTAAGGGGAAATACCAGCTAACAAATCAAAATATGGAATTAAGATGTACAAGCAGAAAGCAGTACTGAAATCAGAAATCAAATTCATGAAAAAGAAAATTAAACTAAGGGATCTAAAACTAAATTGTCAGTCATCAATAAAGAAAGAAAACGAGTTGAAAAATAAGAAGAAAACCCAACAACAAGCAATAAATCTGTTGTAGCAACAAAGAGAGAGTTTTCAGTGAAAACTAAAAAAATAATCCAAGGGAAATAATCA
>SNQJ01S0045038.1:0-17274 GCA_010110895.2 Picea sitchensis
GTCTCTTTTCCGCACATCCCCGCTCAACAGTTCTGCCATAATTCAATAATATTAAATCTATCATTTACATTCATTGACCTCTTCCTGCAGGTCCATTTACATCGCATATTCATACTTATGAGTTTTGCCATAGGCCTTGGCCAGTTCAGTTATATTTACAATCTGGGGGAAACAGGATGTTACAGACAGGTACATGATACAGGAGAGGAAATGAGTGTCGTGAGTAAAATGAGTATCGCGAGTAAAATGAGTGTCAAGAAATTTTATGATACAGGAGAGGAAATGAGTGTTGCGAGTAAGAAAATAGTTCCAAAAAATGGAACATACCTATGCTCAGTGCAAGGAAGTGCATGCGAGTTATGGAAACTTAGGGGGATGTTTCCTCTTAGGGTATAGGTTGTCAAGCTGCAAATGATATATAAAAGGTTTTTCTTGGCTAGTGATGCAAATTGCTGAGGTAAGAGGCTTATAACGAGAAAGAGGGAACCAACAATAGGCTCAATAATGCATGCAGGATGATGGAATTTGATTACAACTTAACTCCAAATAATGTCATTTTTTGTAGATTTATCCCCCTATGCTCGAAAAAGTATAAAATAATACCCAGGAGAAATCTTCTAGCCAATGGTGACTAGAGTATTCATTTTTTGTAAGTAGTCTACTTGTTCCGAAAAAGGGTTAAACTTACACCAAATAGATGTCATTTCAAATCCATTTAACGAGTGTGAAAGAGACAAGTTCACTCAGAAATATTTTCTTTTTTTACAGAGCCAGAAAAGAGATTAACTAAGACTCGAGGGGAGTCCCAGAAGTAATGGTCAGAATGATTGTGAGTAAGAATATGTGGTTCGAAGTTAAAGTCATATCAGAACTATAAGGAACATTCGGTCCTATGGAATAATTTCTACATGGGCACCAAATGGAACAAAGGTTCTAACTAGGGCACCCATATTTGGTAAGCCTCTACCACTTAATAACGACACTTCTAGTAGTAGTAAGAAGGTTCTATGTCGCTAATAAATGGGTTCGTACCTAGGGTGTATGGATTACGGTCATAGGATGATGCAAGAGTGCAAGACAAAGTTAAAACCTATCTTGTATGTCGATGAAAGAATATATCTGCCGAAGGCATGAACGGGTGGTGTGATGCTGGAAACCACAAAAAATCCCGGACAAAACCACCAAAAACCAATTCTTTCTACTGCACTATTAGTCCATAAGGTCGAAAATTAGCACAAACAATAGGAAGTGGATAAAAAAATTATACTAATAGTAAAAATAGACCATTTTACCATACCATTTGAGTTTTTTCACCCACATAGTGCATTTTAGGACATTTTTCCCACGATCTTCAAGTGTCGATTGCGGGAGATATGATCAACGGAATTAGCAACCGTCTAGACCAAGTAAGTTCTCATCCCCTCTACTTCAATTTCAATGGTTTGAATTTCAATTTTAGGCCCCATTTTTTTAGTATTAGAGGGTGGAATATGAAAATTAGGGCATACACAGGTGACATTTCATCAGGTTATGTATACGACCCTATCTACATGGGAAACACGAAGCCTGCATGCGTATATGGATCCCTATACACAATTGTTACCAAGTCAACCCACGTATAAGTCTCTGATCAACATTTTTGAAAGGTTTTAACTCAAAAAATGGTTTATCATTTGTAGGATGGTGATTGAATGGAGGGAGATGGAGAATGAAGAGATAGATGTAGCAGTTGGAAGAGATGCAAGGGCCCAACAAGCTTTAAAAATATGTGGCCTTTATAATTTTTTGTCTCTCAAGGGAATGAGGGCTCTCAAGTGAGGTTACTCCAGTTGCTAGTAAACTACTGGGATCTGGAGATAGAGTCCTTCAACCTTGATGGGGAACCATTAAGGATTAAAGTGGATGATATATACTTCATCAAAAGATTGTCTCGTCGAGGTGAGGTAGTGAATATCAAGGCCCGAGGGTATGGGGATGGTAGGACTATGGAGGAGTACATTGCCACCCACTATGTTGCAGGTACAGATAAAGTAGGGAGCCGACTCCCAATCAAGGCGATAGATAACCTGAGCTTAAATATTATCATGTTTGTACTGATACAGATTTTGGGGTCATCCTTTGCATAAGGAATAAAGGCCACTCATGTTCTATGCATTGGAGTGTTTAAGACCCACTATTTATGATTGGTGTACATCACTGTTGGCTAACATGAAGAGCTAGTTGATGGGTTGCAAACAAGTGAAAATGAGAAATTTTAGATTTGCATCCATTCTTTGTAGTTATTTCTTTGAGAGGGTTCTAGGCTTGAGCCCTAGAGTAGAGATTAATCCACATGGACAGCGTGATCCATATATGTCACGATGGAATGACGTGATGAGGTGGCTAGGAGGTGGTAGGGTGTCAACCCCCTACAATGATGAGTTATTTTTCCGGTGGCGTCGAGAGGTCATAGCCATTGAAGACTACCCTTATGGAGGGATTGACTACAGAGGGGATCTGGACATTCCTTTTCCACTAAGTTTCTCCTATGGTGATATTGGTAAGAAATGTTTTTATATATTTCATTTTTTTTTATTTTTCAATACAAATAAAAAAATGCAAATATTTTTGTATGGTATCAAGTATTAACAATTTGTTTCTTACGCAAATGTAGGTCCACGATGGCTAAACGAATTTCCATGACATAAGAGGAGGGGTCAAGGAGATGAGCACACGAGAGGATATGCGGGGAGAATGTTGCAGAAAGTGTAGGGGAACCTCTCTCGATTGACGTAAAGGATTTCTATGGTTCAAGTGGAGGATCTGCCAGATGTGATGCAGCGGTAGGTGGTGGGTGTACCTCATGTGTGGGTGGACTCTTCCGACGTCTCGCAAAGGTCATAGTGTGCTATCATGATACCCATCTAGCACCACAGGTGTAGATGCCATGGTCATATTATATACCGACCATATATGTATTTTGAGGGTGTGAGCCCCATTTTGTACTATGACACCATATTTTTTGAAAAGATTATATATAAAAAAGAAAATCGGTATTCAACTTTACTTATATATATGATACAATGTGTACATGCATGAATGTGTTTTCTTTTCTTAGTTATGTGACAAATGTCAATCTAAAATAAAATTAGCATATGTATCAGATACATTATTAGAACTTCTAGGTATGTGATTATAAGTAGGAAAATCAAAGTATCGTTCCAAAAATCATACCTGTAGGAATCGTTGGAATAGAGTAGGGTCTCGCACACGATAACTATCGCTTAACTGACATAGGACTAACTGGGAGTCCAGGTGAACCTATAAAGATCGAACACCATATGAAATGGTGTCGTGTAATAATTCTATAACGGTGTTATACTGAGACACGTTATTCATTGATGGATCCAGATGAACGCCACCTGAGGACATCAATTGGCCCTCAGGTAAGTAAATGAACCAAGCGACGAAAGCCATGTTCTTTGTATTACAACTAGCACCATTCGTTAATCCTAATTAAACTGAAGATTCCATCGACATCTTCCAACCAAGGGAAAAACTTGATAAGCAAGTCAATGACGCAAAGGAAAAGATGTATATAGAGTATTATACAAAAGGTCACGCCCAATATTTTAGGGCTTAAGCGTAATACCTTTTAAGTTAGAGCCCATTTTTGGGCTCTTCCAACATATTCCATTCATAATATTTCAATTCATAGGCTCCTTCCTATGACACACGTCGCATGATATAAGGACTGTGCCACATGGGTTTGAACTTGCCTGCCCCCAACGGTTCTTTGGCTTGGTCATAAAAGAGAACCAAGTCACCTTCAACATATTATTGAGGACATACAGACGTATCAAATTGAACCTTAACACATCATTTATTCTCTTCGATATCTATAGAGGCCTCTCGACACTCCTCATCGAGATGCTCTAGGTGTACGAGATGTTCTTCAAGATTGGATGTGTCAGGTAGGAACTCGATTTCCAACTTGAGGGAAAGTATTTCTCATTCAATCGGAAGAATCGACTCCATGCCATGCACTAACTGAAAAGGAGAGAAACCAGTGGAAGTATTTACCGAGGTTCGATATGCCCAAAGTGCATGGTAAAGAATTAGATGCCAGTCAGATTTACTCTGGCTGACAGTTTTTTGAAAGATGGTATTGAGAGATTTATTCACCATCTCTACTTGTCCATTTTCCTAAGGATAGTAAGGGGAAGAATGACCATGCTTAAAACCCAGTTTTGATGCCAACTCTTTCATCATTTCATTCTGAAAGTGAATTCCATGATCAATGAAAATCTCTCTTAGGATTCTGAATCGGGCTATAATTTGGTTGAATATGAAGAATGTTGTATTCTTACCATCAGATTTAATGGTAGGCATGGCCTCTTCCCATTTAGTAAAGTAATCCACGACCACATTAATATGTTGGTGGCCCCCATTCGAAGCTGGGTTACGGTCCATAAAATCTACCCTCCACTTGGTGAAGGGACCGATTGTAATGACTGGGTGAAGAGGGGCTATGTTCGAGCGCATTTTCCCAGTGGACACCTAGAATGGGTGACACTTCTTGACCGCTTCAACACAATGTTTAAAAATTGATGGCCAAAAATAATCGGCTCGCAATATTTTTTGGGTTGTCACAAGCCCGGATAAATGACCACCACAAGCCCCACTGTGATAGTCATTGAGAATAGACTCAGATTCCTCGTGATTCAAGCAACGACGTAAAATGTTATCTACTCCTCGACAATACAAAGTGTCACAGATGATAAGGTAGTTTTTAGCCTGATGACGTATACGTCGTCGATCGTCGCTCGACAGATGTTGGGATAGATTCAAGGTTTGAAGATAAATTAGAATGTATCCATACCAGGGGTTCAAAGATGAGATAAGGAAGATATTTTCATCCACAAATGAATCGTCATGAAAAGTTTCCTCATCTAGTCGAGGGAAGTCTGATATCAACTCGGAAAAAACTAGTGATTTATTAGACTTTGCCGAAGCGAAATCGAGATCAAACTCTTGCAAAATAAAAATCAACTTATTATATTTCCCCCCTATGATACGCCTGGTGAGGATGTATTGAAATGGATTGGTATCTGCAACTACGGTAGTTTTTCAAAGTAATATATAATTATGTAAACTTTGAACTGCATGTACGGCTTCGAAGGCTAGTTTCTCTACGTAAGAGTATTTAAGTTCAGGATCGACTAGGTTTCAAATGAGATAGTAGACAATTTTCTCCTAGATCTCATCGTCCTCCTGAACCAGAACCATACCATTCGTCCCTTCGGACGCGGAGATATAAAACAAATAGTCTCTACTGTAATTTGGAGGATTTAGCAGAGGTGTCAATACCAAAGCTTTCTTAATAACATCGAAGGATTATTGGGATCGTTCATCCCATATAAACTGAGTATCCTTCTTCAAAAGATGCATGAAACCCTTAGTTAAATTGGCATAGTTCAGTATGAACCGACGTAGGAAATTATCCTTCCCTTGTAAACCTTGAAGTTGTCGAATGTTGTGTGGGGGAGGCAATCGAAGTATTTCCTCAACCTTCATAAGATCTACCATGATCCCATGCTCAGGCACTAAGAATCCTAAAATACGGTCAAAACTAACATAGAAGATGCACTTGTGAAGGTTCAACTGAATGTGATAGTAACGACATCTCTCGAATACTAATCGAAGGTGAGTGGAGTGATCTACTCTCTTGCAAGAGTGAGTAGCAAGATCATCAAGATAAGCTTCAAAAATATGTCTGAGATCGTGGAAAGAGAAGGTCATGGCACATTGAAAGGTTGCTCCGACGTTTTTAAGGCTGAAAGGCATTTTCCAGTATGCAAAAGTACCCCAAGGAAAAATAAACGCCATCTTATTTTGATCCTAGGGTTTGATTTTAATTTGATTATACACTAAAAATCCTTCCATAAAATAAAATACTTCACTTCCCATGCACTCATCAAGAATCTTGTCAATGAAAGGATTCGGTAAGTTATCTTTAGAACAAGCCTTGTTTAGGTTTAGAAAATCCATATATACGTGGATTGTTACTTGTTTTTTATTCGTGGAAATGGGGTTGGACACCCATTTAGTCAAGGTAACCAGGTAGATGAAACCAACCTTAAGTAACTTCTCTACCTCTGCCTTAATAGAAGGGGAATTTCTAGGATTAATAGCTCTAAGACGTTGTCTAATAGGTCTAGCATCCGGATATGTCTTAATCTCATGTTCGACAATGCTGGGGTTGATCCCTGACATCTCTTCAAATGACCAAGTGAATACATTACAAAATTCTTTGAAGAGATCGGTGTAGATCTAAATTTCTTCAGGCGAACAATCTGCACCGATATATACATTTTCAATTTTTCTAGGAATTCGAGAGATTTCGATCGTGACAATAGGAGAAATATTTTCCATGTTTCCTTCAGCATAAATAGCATGTGTATCTAATGGAACCACGGCGCGACCGACCATCTCACTCCAGGTAGATCTAAAGTCATCATGTTTGATCCTAACAAGTGCTCGGAGGAAATAAGAGGGATGATGCATATCATCCCAAGGCCTACCAGGACCATACATGGCCTCTAATATGGCTTCATCTGAGGTTAAAGTATCATCGAGGAAATCATGCGAACAAGAAGATTGGACGGCCCATACGGGTTTTGGAACAAGATCCACCTCGTCCGTCCATGAGGAAAAAGGATCCAGGTCAACAGTAGCGTCAAGAATAGATTGATATGCAACTTTTGTCATTGGCAATGGCATTGCCATCCCAATGTTTGACTGACCCTTTTACGACATAGTCGGGAAAGGTAGGGTCCAAGGTGTTAACCTGCAACAACCATTAAAAACTAATATGCAACGGATTAAAAACAGAATACAGATCAAACATTTGACATGAGGATTTACGTGATTCATCCAAACATTGGGATACATCCACCAAGCAGGTATCGGTTCTCTTCTAATTCAAAGAATGAAGATGACAACAGGCTCACTCGTCCATCTCTCTCAGCCTCTATGGAGATACACAAATTAATAGCAATTTACACAAGAACCTAATTCAATTAATGCGCTCCTATCCTTGGTCTCATTTAGTTACAACCAATTTGAAATAATAGTATCTAAAAACTATTCTTGGGAATTCGTTGTCACCAAGATTCCAACAATATCCACCTTGACAACAATTAACTTGATACCTTGCTCCTTCCTTTTGTTCATCACCTTTTCTGCAAGCCAAGAGAAGCCAAGAACCATCGTAGCTTCTCTAAAAGTACTAGTTTTGTGAACATGTCTCCGAAGTTCTCTTTTGTATGCACTTTCTCAAGAGAGACTCCACGTTCATCGATGACCTGTCTTACAAAATGGTACTTGATAGTGATATGTTTAGTTTTACTGTGGTAGGTTGGATTCTTAGCCAAGTGAATAGCACCTAGACTATCACAAAGTAACTTTACTTTGTTATGCATCCTTCCAAACTCACCAAACAAACCTTTCAACCAAACTACCTCTTTGCAAGCATGTGAAGCAGCTACATATTATGCTTCTGTAGTGGATAAAGAAACAATGTTTTGTATCTTTGACATCTAACTAACAGTTCCACCTGCAAGACTAAAGACATACCCTGAAGTAGACCTTCTCTTGTCCAAATCACTTGCAAAATCAGAATCAACATATCCACAGACTAATTCACAACCACTGTTATAAGTGATACAGTAATCACTTGTGTCTCTCAAATACTGAAGCACCCATTTCACTGTTGCCCAGTGCTCTTTACCTGGATTTTCCATATATATCCTAACAACCCTAACTGCATGTGAAATGTTTGGCTTTGTACTAACCATCGCATACATTAGAATTCCTACTACATTAGCATATGGTATTCGAGACATATATTCCTTTTCTTCTTTTGTACAAGGACATAAACTTGAAGAAAGCTTAAAATGGGAAGCCAAAGGGACTGAAACTGGTTTCACATCGTTCATACCAAACCTCGAAAGTATCTACTCAAATATTTCTGTTGTGACAACGAAAGCTTACAAAAAGGCAAATAAGTAGGTTTAGCGTCCCCATTCCACGGTGATGGCATCTTGTAGTCCAACGATGATATAACAGATCCCGAGCTCTCTTCGAGTATTTTAGTTTCGACGGAGATAACTCTTTTCTCTTTCGCGTCGCAGGATCCCGAGCTCGACCTGTTGTGCTGAACACCCGATTGAGACTGCAGTGCAGGTAGCTTCTTTGCTGTCAAGGGAAGCATTAGGAGCCAGTCCGGTAGATGGAGAACGGGGAACAAATTATTCTGTGGCGGAAATCCATTGGCTTCGTACAGAGTTTTGTGTTTTCGAGGGACTTCTTCCCACTGGAACTTGGAGGCAGGAAAGTTGCACAGGCGCCCTAAAAAATCCCTCTTCGGCCTCCAAACAGAATGAGAACGAATCCTGTCGCATATGAGATAATGGATCGACGGAGTTTTGCGAGCCACCCTGGACTGGCGAAGCGATGCTACGGAGAGTGTTGTGGGCCTGGGCAGAATGGGGCCTTGCCGATGGGGACAAGGGGTCGACCGTCGACCGTTCATTCTACAAGATGGGGTCCCGATGCCGGAGACGTCCCATCGAACTCCATTTCGTAGAATGAATAGCCTATGCCAAATCCAATCCCTCCATGAAAGGAAAGATATGCTCCCAAAGTCCCCACGATTTAATAATTAGTTTCCTACAGTGTTTAATAAATAGTTTCTGACCGTGCTCGCTGTATTGTTTGTTTGTTGGTTGGATGGAATCTAAGTTGTTATGTCGGCAACACACACTCCCCACAAGAGTCGCTCCAATAACTGAAATAGAAATGGAATATTAAACATCATCAGAAATGGACTCATTGCATTGTATTTAATGTTTTTAGAATAAAATATAATCTACACCTTCAGTGTATACACCTTCAGTGTATACACCTTCAGTGTATACACCTTCACGTCATTGTAATTAATGTTTCCAAAATAAACTTTCACCTGAATAAGAGTGTCTTAACATGATCAAAACTTTTTTTTTTTAGATTGTAGGTATTAGTCTCTTCTAGTAGGTTAAGCAATCAATGCAGTTAACCATAAGCATATACATTACTACCACAAGTAGCTATCTTGAGGTTATCTCAGAGCCAACTACTCATTCTCTCTCTCTAACTTCATTTAATAAGCTGGGCTTTGTCTGGGAATTGATCATAAATAAACTAGCCATATGTTTGTAATATTGACATTAAAGAACCTGGAAGTGAGGGGGGCGAGTTTACAAACTCGGGCTCACCTATTTTGGGCCGCGGGACCCATTTGAAGTGAAGTTACAAAGATAGCAAGCTATCTTTTTTGGGGGCCCCGTAAGGAATCGACAAGTACTTAAGCCCCCCCAAAAAGAGAGGGCATTTTGATGCTAGTGGATCTAGGTAATGCACCGCTACAAGTAGAAAGAAGTGGAGATAAGGGAATGTCAGGTGCTATTACGATAACTCTGTTATTACAATAAGGTTCTTGTTATGACTGGGGCTAGAACCCATTCCATAACCATATCCAGTCTCAGGTTAGACAGAACCACTTCACCAAGTTGCTTACTTTGAACCAGTTGACAGTAATCTTCACTATGCTAACCTACACACACCAATTATGCACCTTACTCATATTTATTCCCCTCAAAGAGTTCTATTATAACCTGACACATATAAATAGAAAAATAAGAGAGGTATGTATTCTAGAATTTTGATATATGTGAAGATAAAAATAGATTAAAAACAGTAAAAAAATATTAATTTTTTTAAACAATTATATATTTGAAATCTGCAGAGTTGACTCTATCTATGTTTATAGTTTCATCAACAACTGAATTGTTTAAAGATATAGAGGGGTATTCACAAAAATGGAGATTTTTATCAATTTGCATACCGAACCACTAGATTTGTCATCCCAGCCAACCAACTCAACATACGCAAGCTTCTTTGCTATCGAGGGAAACATGAGGAGGCCGAGGCGACACAAATTAGTTTGTGGCGACAATCCGTTGGCTTCGTGTAAAGTTTTGCGTTTTCCAAGGACTTCTTCCCACTAGAACTTGGAGGCAGGAAACCTACACAGGGGTCGTAGAAAATCCCTCTTTGGCCTCGAAACAGAACGAGAACAAATCCTGCCGCGTATGAGATAATGGATCCGTGGAAGGCGTTGTGGGCCCGGGCGAAACAGGGCCTTACGAACGGGAATGGGGTTCTTGTTGATGGCCAGCCATTCTATAAGATGGATCCTGCTGCTAGAAATAACCCATCGGACTCCATTTTGTATTGGATTTTGCTACCCACTGCGGGGAAAGTTACGCCAAGTCAAAGGTCGTACCAACACAGTGATAGTGGCATTGGACAGGCCACCAAGATGGGTCCCGCCACTCCGCCGAAATATTCGGTGCGTCAATGCGTAACTAAGTCCATGAGCGCCGTGTGCACCCTCTTTTGTGGGTTTGGAGCTTTTGTTCTGTTCAACAAGGTATACTCTTTCTGAATTCGAAGCTGGTATTTCCTTTTGTTGGATCATGTTATTGGTTTCCTTGTCTCGATCTCCATAGATTTGTTTTGTTGATTGTAACTTTTATATCTGCCAATTGAGAGCAGATCGTAATCTTAGGTGTAATTGGGATCACAAAGATCGCAGGAATACTCAAGTATTACCGCTGAAAGCCCATGCGAACTTGAAGCAGCAGGACATGATTGCAAAGAAATTCGAGTCATTCTTCTGAGAAGGGAACACACAAAATATATTGTATTTCCAACAGAGTTTGGCATTGGCGGAACCTTCGTTTCTACCAGTCACATGCCTCTGTTTTTGTCTTAGAATGTCGTATTGAAGGCGTCACAGGTATGGATGGCTCCCATTCTTTGGGTAATTTGTTTTTTTTTTTAACTTTTTTTTTTCCATTCGGCAACCTTCTCTTTTGATTTCTGTGACGTGGTGTCCAGCGCGCCCGCAAACTCCTGGACGGACGGTTACGCAAGTTTCCAGTGGATTGCATATTCCGGACACGCAGGTTCGAATCGTGCAATTTCTCTGCGATACCCGGCAACATAGCCCTCAGCAGGACTCGAAACAGAGGCGATCTGTAAGTTCAAATTTTGCGTGGTACAGAATATCTCGTTTTCCCGCATATTTTCTGTATAAACTGTTTGTGGGTCGTACCAAAGAGTCCATGTGTATGGGCGTCTGTATCATTTGGCACACCATTATCTTATTCCACTTTCTTAATTCCAATTAATTCGGACATTTTGTATTGTCTTTTATTTTTATGTGCATATAACTGCATATTTCGTTGGGAAAATAATAGAGATTTGTAGGTTTGATTGGCAAACAGCCGAGATTTGTAGGGTTTGTACACATTGGAGTAGTTATCAATTCACAATTGCGTGGGTTAGCTGTTTTTCATTGAAAAGCTTGTTGATTTGTTTGCTGTAATAAGGCGGATACATCAATTTGTGCATTTCTGTCGTGGATGGTGGTGGTACCAAGCTTAGGAGCAAATTAAAATTAAGGTGCAAAAATATAGGGTAACTGCAATAAAAAAGATACGTTGGAACATATCCTCTGAAATGCTCCTTTCAAGTTGCCCTTTTCTCTATCTCAAAACAAGATACCGTTACTCTTTTCTTTCCCGACTCCACTTCACATCTTAGTTATAGTTTTCCCATAACCTTTGTAGGTGTATGCGTCTTCTTCATTGTTACATTATCTAAAATTTTCTATTACTCTATCGTTGGATTTGAAAGTTAGCAAAAATCCTAAGTGGCATATCCTTGAATTTTAATATAAAAAATAATGTTACTACATTTTACTTATTTAACTATCTCATGATCATGAAACCTTTATGAAACCTTTATTAAGTATATAGCTGACAAGTAGTTTTGAATTTAAAGTAATAGTTAAGATATTTATCTAAAATTTTCTATTACTCTATCGTTGGATTTGAAAGTTAGCAAAAATCCTAAGTAATAGTTAAGATATGTATCCAAGGAGTCCTATTCATCCAAGGTAATTTGTTTTGTTCGTATTTCCGCAGCTGAATCAGCGTCTTGATATTCTAAAAATGTATTGTTGCTAAAATATCAATTTATATTTTGATGTCTAAAAGCTATTAAAATTTGAGTCTATATGTAGGGTGGATTACAAATGGGCTATTCTTATCATATGCGGTTCTTCAAGATTCAATATACAGTAAGGGAAGCGACCCTTGTTTAAATATGATATGATTTTGGGGTCTGCATGTGCTGAAAATCTCTCTGTGGTTAAAATCTTTCCATATAGTGATATTTATGGGGGTTTGCATGTTTTGAATAGAGTTTAGAAACGAGATTGTATTGTGTTATATGTTTTTAATGGTAAACAAAGTTGGCTGTAAATTGTTACAATGATTTTGATTTTGATTTTTGTTATCATTTAAAATTTTCAAAAGAGCAAGAACTCTTTATGTTTTAAACTTATTAAACTTATTTTTACGTTGAAAGGTGTATATCTATTGGAAATGGGCACAATTAATGACCTTTTAATCTTAAATTCTAATCTAATGGTTATGTATATTCTTAGTCGTCCTCCAAAATCAATGGATCAGATTTATTGTTGATAACTTCTTTGCATTTATAAATGCATCATATGATTGCCACGTTTAAATGATTAACTTTTAAAATTCTTAAGAATTTCATTATCTGACTCAGTTAGAGTTTCATTATCTGGCTGGGTTTTATTTTAAAACAAGAGTTTTTTTATCGCCCGTAACTCTTTAGGCGTTCACTAACCGAGTTAACGGCTCTGCTAGTTTTATATAACTTTTGTTTTCATCTAGAGTAAGTTCTGTCAGAATTTAAGAGAGCAACCATAACATGAAAATTACACACAAAATAATATTGTATTACTATTCAATCTCAATTACAATACATATAAATAGTTGGAGTCAGATCCAACTTATTCTCAACATAGATATGGAGGTTGAGAGAATATTTCAACAACTCCAACAAACCAAAACCAACTCCAAACCAATCCCTAAATTAATCATTAATTCTAACACCCTCCCTTAATGATTACATTACAAATAAATCACAGATTACAATTCTTAAATTACAATATAGATATCTTTCTGATCTGGTCTTCATCAGCATTCTTGCCCACTCTGAAATCTTTCGGTTGACGCTCTTTCTTCTCCACAACTTCGAGCTTCCCTCTCGACTCATTTAAAATAAAAACGCCTCTGACCATCATGATGTAATTGAAATAATCAACAATATTGACATACTCGGCTCGTCGGGTCTTCCGCAAGAAAAGTAGTCAAGTAATGAACCATCCCATGGACATTCCTCCATTCCTCCATCTGTCGGATACTTAGCTTTCGGCTATCCGTCAGTATCTAGGAGAATAGTCTGAATACTGGATGTATTCAGAAGTTGATCAAACAACTTGACCTTCATACAAACACAAAATAACCTGATGCTCCTGGAGCACGACGGGTCACATCAGCGTATAACAAACTTAGTCATAACTAAATCAATGATCTGTTCTCTCCCGGAGCACGACGGGTCAAGAACCACTAACTTGCATTATGTAGTTTGTTCAATAATTGGCCTATTCTACGTGGTTCTGAAATCTTTTACACAAGATCACACAAACAAAGAAAACATGGTTCACACTCAATAAAACGCCAATCTTCAAAATGCAAGAAGGGAACTTCGCTCAGATCACCAGTATAGACAGCAAACAAGTATGGAAACTACTTTCTTGCCCAACGGATCTGGCCATGCACTGATCTGGCAATGGTGGCCTTTTCAAATTTCTGACTGTTGCTGCAACACGACCTGTTATACTTGGCTCCGGCAACAATTTTTTGGTTAATTTGACTCACTTCCAATTTCAAGTGCCCAACGAGCAAGCAAAATGGAAGCATAGTTCCTTCAACCTGGTCAGATGCCTTCAAGCTTGGAGGATCGCTTCTTCAGATGACTTCTTCGTGAAACATGCGCTCTTCACAAGTTGGCGGATCTGCAAACAACAGTTTCTACAAGTCGATTTGGTTGGACTCCTCCTCCTCTCATACAACAGAAACACACTCTACTCTACTTTCCTACACTATCCTATCCTCTACTCCAATGGCTATCACATCTTCCTGGGCACTCCCGTGAGGGATTAAGCCCAGCCAGGCCATACCATGTCAGAATTTAAGAGAGCAGCCATAGCACGAAAATTACACACAAAATAATATTGTATTACTATTGAATCTCAATTACAATACATATAAATAGTTGGAGTCAGATCCAACTTATTCCCAACATACATATGGAGGTTGAGAGAATATCTCAACAACTCCAACAAACCAAAACCAACTCCAAACCAATCCCTAAATTAATCATTAATTCTAACAAGTTCAAGATAGAGTCATTTAGAGTAATTTCAACATAGAGTTATTGTTATTATTGATATGGATTTGGACTTGACTTTGATAAAGAGAAAATTAAAAAACCTTTTTAATTTTTAAATGAGTTTTTCATTTAAATTAAACAAAATTTCGTCATTTATTTTACAAATTTTTTCATATGTTGCTTGATACTCATAGTTATGGATTGCATTTTTTTCATATCATACTTAGAGTTATGAAGCTAGCTTTGAATTCTTGATAAATTCAAATTGTCTAAATAATAAAAAGTCATGTCACACAAGTTAAAGTTAAAATTATCAAAAGAACAAAACCTTTTTTATTTCTTAGTAAGTTTTGATCAACATTATATTTATAATTTTCTATATATAATGTTTCTTCATCAATAAATTTAAATTAAAATACATTTAAAAAAAATTAATCAACATTATATTTATAATTTTTCTATTTTCATTTTTTTCCTTCAAAATTGTAAAATATTTCCAACTCTTCAGCTTCGAGCTGTAAATCTGGTGTGACAGTGTATAGGTCTTTGTTCGGTAAATATTAAGATTCTAATTTTTCAAATATTAATGTCTCCCAGTCCACCTGTTCAGCCTATCACGTCTAAGTTCGAGAAAAAAAAAATATTAAGATTCTAATTTTTCAAATATTAATGTGTCCCCAGTCCACCTGTTCAGCCTATCACGTCTAAGTTCGAGAAAAAAAAATTACATAGCGGATATCATTTGCAGTTTGTTAATACTAATTGTACATACATGCCGTGGTATTATTCAAAAATATGTTCTACTAGCGCAGCCACAGGTTATTACAGCGAGCAAAAATATGTGGCTTGGAAGGCCTCCAGGCATGCATCATGCATTAGTGGAAGGTTGTTAAACTTATAAGGAGTAAGGAATCTGGATGGTAACTGTTAAAAAAAATATAAATAAAAAAACCTAAATGCAGTAAAAAAAGAAATCAAAATACAGTAAACAAACTAAAAAATCAAATCACAGTAAATAAATTAAAAAATTAAAACATACTAAAAAACTAAACACTATATCATATATAAATTTAAAACATGTATAGTTTTAGTGGACCTAATAGTTAGGAACATGTATTTCTTCTTAAAATATTATAAAACTTTATCAAACAAAAATGTAATTATTATTGTTAAAATTTAAAAAATAATATTTTCCAATAAAATTATCAAAACTAAATATTTTTTATTATAACAAATTGAAAACATAATGAAACCTTAACAATATTTTCCACTCAATTAAAACAAAATTTAAATACAATTTAAACAAAATTAACACAATTTAAACAAAATGAAAACAAGCCCATGGAAAATTGCTATTATTGAATTGTATATAGTAAAGAGAAATTGTTTTATCTTGGTGTTGGTTTTGATAGCCGTACTATTGTCTATTGTTTTATCTTAGTGCTAGTTTTGATACCCTGCTATTGTCTATTCCTATTTGTGAATGGCCACTGCAATCAACATCATTATTTCAAAGTTGGTTGTTGTCAGCCAGTTTATCCATAGACTAAACGTAGATAGTATAGGCCTAGAAATTCTACTTTGGATAGATAATTAAAAATTGCAAAATATGATAATGAAAGTGCCTGATCACAAAAGAATTTGGAAATGCATAATCAAAATCTAAAAATACGTAATCAATTTTTAAAAGTGTATCTTTCAAAAATTCAGAGAACCGTCCTTGCTCGAACACCCTTGGGAAGCTCTGGTGCGAGAATGTGCTTACGATAGGATAGTGAGGGTGGCCTGAATAAACTAGAAAGAATAATCAATAAAAACAAGTGGTTTTCTTTACCCAAAAAAGAATGAAGCAAGGTTTTGATTTTTAATTTTAGAGATAGTTCTAAACAAGACATATGCCAATTTTTCTAATGGGATTCCTTCTAGAAGCTTTAGAAGATTTGATTTGAAATCCTCGAAAAAATTAGAGTCCTTATAAAGAACTACTAAATAAATTTTACCCTCACTCTTTAGGTTATCGTGTGTGTTCTTCATAAAACAATGAATCATGTGTGTTCTTCATAAAACAATGACTGATATGTAATGCTTATCAAACTATGATTGATATATAATGTTTAATACACTAGTCAAAGTTAAAATACCTTCTTTAGATAAAAAGAAACAATCGTTTTAACATTGCATCCAAGGTTACACACCATCATGGATTAATAAGAATAACCATATTGCATCTTAGGGTTTATAACCTGTCAAACCACACACAGCCATACTTTCTTATACACCGATGGATGGAGCACCACCTCTTATCTTTATCTTGGAAGGGACCACTCCGTCAAACCTCAACCTATGGCGAAGGTTGTGGCAAGCACAGATCCATTTGCATGGCAAAAGGGAAGGCCAAGGAATTAGGTTGGCGCATAATCTTTTGTTTATTTTTTTTATCCTTTTGCTTGTGTTCTCAAGTCTTGAGCTTAGGTTATTCTGGTGTATGGTCCTCACATTGCTTCACATTGTAATTCAGATGGTTTTTATTTTGTTTCACTGTTCTTAGAAATAATCCGGCCATATGTTTAAGTCATCTAAACAATGCTATCTTCTATACAACATTTTCTTCTCATTTCATTTCCGATCTCCAGAATAGCAATTGCCACACAACTAAACAATGCTAGAATAAATAATTTAAAAGGAAAAACACAATTTATAAATTTATGACTTTGTAAAACTAGAATATTTTATTAAGCAAATCTTTCTCTGTTAGTGTATGATAATAATAATCTAAACCCTAAGTAGTTTATAATATTAACTAGGACATATATGAAAATTAAGAAAGCTCCACTGAAAAACTCAAAATATAGTAAA